>JAOYNU010061996.1:0-85448 GCA_026745395.1 Tympanopsis confertula | reverse complement strand
TTGTTTTTTTCTTTTTTGCGAACCTATTTGCGAACTGCCAGTTGTGCCTGTGGGCAACCATATTGGCTAAGCAAACGCCACCGTCATCAACTCGACGAATCATTTCGTCGTCCTTGCTGCAAATCGTCCCGTCCCTAACGAACCCGAACTGATACTTTCTTGAATGGCATGGAAATCTAGCATGTTTTGTGATGGCGTTGCTTTTGCTTTGGCCCGAGAGTCAGGGGTACACAGGAATTGACAAGACAAAAGCTTGGCACTTACTCAAATGTTCAGGAATCCAGGAAGAAGTGTAAAAGACTATGTGCGATACCCAACAAAAAGAATCCGACAAGTTGGCTCTCAGGCTCAGCCCCCACGCGACCGGCTGATCCTATCCCTGCGCTGTTGATCGACTCTCTGCCGAGCTAAATGGCGCTGGGGCTATGCTCGCCGGTATCCCTGTCATATGCTATCAATCGCGACGATCAGATGGCAGTCTTTGATAGGAAAAATGACAATAGACAATAAGTGATAGTGGGATCTCATTCCGAACGTCCTTCTAGAACAACGAGCGTTCGTGCCACTGGAAGAATATCCATGGATGCCTCGGACCAAACATGAAGCCCATGTCTAAGCGACTTTTGGTGCAGACTTTCTCTGTAAAAAGAATGGAATCGACACCTAAAAGCTCTCGTGAATGACCGAACTATTGAACTATCATAAAACACTGAAGGTTCACTCCGAGACCACTGAATGTAGTAGATAAGGTGGAGTTGGAGAACTTTAGCTTGTAGAGGACCGCGCTTCGCATGCGATTTGAGGGCTTCGCAATCTTTAGTCTCTACGTAAGTGATATGAATAAGATTTTCCCACCAAAGCACAGAATGCCATATGAGTCATGAATAGACTTGCGACCGTAAATGAAATCATTCAAGAGTAGCGGTAGCGGAGGCTTGAGCCATACACCCGAGCGCATATGGAAGTACAGATCGGTTTAAACTTGGAAGGAATCTCGAAAGGTATCTTTACGGCATTTTCAATGCTAATTCCGAAAGTCATAAAATCGCACACGACTGGAAAGTTACCTGGGCAGATACATGACATGTCTTTAATCCATAGATCCATGGATGTTTATCACGTACACTGCAGTCCCCCAGTCATTCCAAGGTTCCAAGGTTTGGCTTGTTTACCTTAGTTTTATCCAGGATCCCAGCTATGTTTCTTCACTTAGGAATTCTTCGTCTTCTGACCATATCTAACACTCAAAGGTCTATTCATTTCTTCTTTTCTTCATCGATCATCATCGATCCGACCTATCTTCCAAAGATCTTCAAGGTGTCATAAACTTTAGGATACTTGAGCGTCTTGCAATAAATCCAGTCACACCTTTAAAAAGGAATTTAGAATGTAACGTACGTGCCTCTAAAAGGACAATCCATACGTAGCCGTCTTCGACCGCCCGGGTCTTGCATTCTATACCTAAGAATGATTCGCGATATGATTTGCCTTTCGGAATTGCATACTTGCCAGTAAGCATACGCTAAGGAAAGGCGGCTTCACTGAGCTTTCTGATGTCATTAGGCTATCAAGCCACATCCACGATTCTACAGCGCTATTCCAATCCAGAACAAACGCCGGCTCTAAGTAGTCTATTGCCTTCTGGACCACCATAGCGTCCACTAGACCCCGGCCCATTTTATCAATCTCCTCCCCGACAGCATCTCTATTTCTAACACATGAGACGACAGACGATAGCACCAACCCACCACTATGGAACCACTCACCTAAGAAAGACAAAGATTCCGCTACTCGGCCCCAGCAGCGATCAGCCGAGGGGCCAGCAGAGTGGACCGCCTATGCAATGCAGGACATGCCTAGCGCGTGTGAGATATTGGCGAGGAGAAAAGCCCGGGATAATGTACTCCGGCCAGGCGTATGCACTCTCTAAACTAGGCTCGATGGGACTAGCTTAGACGGGATGGACTGTTAATGATGGACCTGAGTTAGTGCTAGCGGCTTTTGCAGAAGTAGAAGTGGCGGCAGGCAGTGGCAGTAGAAGCACTGCGGAAATGAAGCAATCGCTGCACCTTGTACAGTACTTCCGATGTGCAGTAGATGCTCCCGTACCCACAGGTACCCGCGGAATACAGCAGCGATCGCGGAATTCCCGCTGTAGCGCCTACAAGTCCTTAAGTGCTATGTACTTGGGAGTACTGGAGCAACGTGCCAGATCGCCGTGCGCCATTTCTCGGCGCCTGGCTGGGTCCGAGTCGGGTGCGACGATGCAGGCTGGGCCAGTCGGTTCTAACATCCTGCGCTGGTGGCAGGCTTAGTGGCGGTTGGGCGTGGGCCACAGGGCTTGGGGTTTTTGCGAGGCGGACGATCAGGATGATCGTCAGTGACTGTGTTTTGCGTGGTGGTAATCAAGTGGCGAGAATTTCCTAAAGCTACGGATCTTCAGATACCTGCCTTGCACAGCTGCAGTAGGTTGATCATACATTACAGAAAGGCAGGAAGGACTGTCTGTGCGAGGCGGACCGGAGCTTGGACCAGTAGCTACTTGTCTGCGGATCTAGATGGGCTTTTGTGGCTTTGGAGCAATACATTGACGCCACTGAATCCTTTATGCAGTCCTTGAAACTGCTGGGTTCAATAATAAGGCCTGCTCCACTCGTATTAGGCGCTGGGTAACCGGCACAGAAGACGGATTACAAGTGGGTTTGGCCGAGGTATGACATGCATGGATTGCTGGGCCACTGGGGCTCTAACTTCGGATGTCGAGGCCTCTGTTATGAGTATTCTGTGGCGCTGGAGTCAGACAGAGGCCAGCAGGGTTGTACTCGTGCTGCGGTCCAGAAGCATAGAGGATTGACGTTGACGGTGCGCAAAGAACACAGACGCATCCCTGTAGAGCGACGTCAGGAACAGCGATGATCGTCTCCTCCCCGGCGCTAGGAAATCACCCGTTCCATGCGAGTACGCGAGAGCACATGGCTCCTGCAGAGATCGCAGCTCCTCCGTAGTACTCAGAGTTCGTCTCCAGTAAATTCTAGTAACAGTCGACTAAGTTTACCTAGTGTAAGTCGAGTGAATGAAAGGCGTGGAAGAAAGGTGTCCTTGTAAAACGGCACTGTCACAGGAATACGCAATACGGCTAATGCACGAGCAGCGACACCGGGCAATCACATTAGATCTAGCCGCTCGTGCCATCCGACGCCTGCATGTTCCATGGGTGATCATGCACTACCACCAAGCAGAGTTCGACGTCCTGACTCGGGCTTTCTCCGGCGATTTCGATGATATCAGTCCTCTATTCTAGGGGACTCACTGCGAAAGGCATAATGCCTGCCCGGAGTATATTATAATCCCTAGTGTTTATGCCTTGCTGTACGTCGACCGATCGGGGAATGTCGCCATATCGCGTTTCTGCTATCGTATTATGAGCGCTCCACCGATCCACTCGTAGTGTCAATTCCGTTCCTAGAATAAGTTCTTCACTGTCTACGCAGATCCTGCAATCGCTCACTATCGCCACTGCCAGCTCCAGGTGATCCTCGTGCAGCTGGATGGCGCCGTCTGTGCATGTCTGAGTTAGGCGCGAGTCTAATTGGCCCGTCCGATTCTCGAGGACCCGACCCATACCCTTTGGCCGTGATCGTCGGCGCAGGGACATTACCCAGTGAGCTCTGAGCTTAACCATTGCTGCGACAGGAAGGCTTCTACGTGAGCCAATGGTACAAGCTTCGTTCCCAAAGTTGAGATGGCGTGGCGACGAATCTCGAATTGGGCCCCCTGTGAAATCATACCTCGGTGCTTATCCCAGGAACATTCGGTGTGGAAATTCCGCGGTTCTCGAAACTCGGGCCCAATCATGTAGTTGAGGCGCCTGTCGCCTGATTTTCCAGCCTTAGTTTCCGCCTTTGACTTGTCGCAGATATCCACCTTCTCTTAACGCCTTCCAAGAATACACATGATGCGCGTTTCACATTAATCAGCCTTTTGCCGTAGCTTCGACATTACCGAGACCCGTTGGAGCAAAGGGAAAAGGAATTTGGGGTAGCCCGGGTAGGCTAGGGTAGCTTTGAAGGCAGGCGCTGCGCTATTACAGTTTGACCAGCAGACGCGAGGTCTAAATTAGTGTCGCTTTAATTATGGAGCATGCATGGAGACGCTATTTGATCAGGGTTACTTCAGCGCCAAATCGCTGCCAATCTGATCGACCCGAACGTAAATCTGCCATGAATTGTTGGGACTTCCGGATTCTCCTGTATTCACAGCTTGAGCATTTGCTGCTCAGGCCACTTTATCGGTGGGCCGCGGATAGCGCATAGGCCCGGGAATCCCACAAGAGCCGCAGCGCTTTGTTTCAGGATTTCGAATAGGGGCTTCCGAGCAAGCTTAGCAAGTCCTATTATTCAGCTATCAACAAGGTACAGATTATAGCTGTTATCAGCGCTAGCGCTCGGAGTTACTCCTAATCTTCAATAACACGGCATCTATCGCATTAAACAATTCAGAGTTGTCATAGCTCTGAAATGTGCGGCCCGCCCTCCCAGCCCGTTGGCACCTCAAATGCCTCAGATTAGATAGCAAGATTAGCCGCAGCTGCCTCGACAAAGACGTATCGCTGGAGAAAGCGGCGTAAAGTCCGATGTGGATCGCTGTGGGCTGAGGCCATGTCGGCAACCTGATGCCATCGTGCACAAGCGCACGCACAGGCCATGTAGCGATCCGCACAGAATGCGTGCATCGGAGAATTTGTGGTGGCATTTAGATTGTGTTGGGATTACTTTACTGTAAGTACGATTTGTGGTCTTATGGAAGTGTCGATTAGGGGTTGGTCTTTGTACTTGGGTTATTTGTATTTTGCTGAATATGGTAAAGTCGATTCTTTGGGGAATGCCCTCTACTTCCAAGGTTCGTACTTGTATGCCCCGTCATTTGGCTCACAGTATTGGAAATATGCGATGCTCTGTCATACATCGCAGTACGAGTAGGCACCCGCAAAACGCGGTTACGCAATAACGTCTACGAACTCGGCTCGGAGGCTTTTCGGCGCCTTAATGACGCAGTGTCGTTCTGGAATGTATAAGCCAGGGGATAGACCTATGGGGTGCTGTCACCATAGCGCGACTGCAGAGTTCGAGGATAGAATAGCGCGCCAAGACTGCAGAGCTATCGCCATGACGCCCACGAGCAACCTGTCGCGGACCTGCAGAACTAGCTCATGCCGGGGTTAGCACTGGCCGTTGACGCTGGCACGGTATGCTGCTGCCCGGCAGTCTGCTCCGTGGACAGAAGAGCCGCTTCCGTTCCGCTGGATTCAAATTAAAAAGCAATAATCCTGCAAGATGTCATGGGACACAAGTAAGGCAAGGCCGGCATTTCCACTCGACGTTTCATTTGTCACTCTGTGCGAGGCCTTGAGTCATCTCAAGTCACCTGCAGCTCCCTCAGACTCGCCCTAGTGGCTTAGTCTGCTCTAGCGCCGCATGGCCCGGTCTGGGGATTCTGCAAACGAGACGTCTGTGCGTTTGTTGTATGAAACTGTTGCCGTGCTCTTAGATTAACTAATGCAAATCGCAATCAGTCACAGTGGATAGATCGGTGATGCTACAGAATACAGTACTGTACAGGCGAAAAGACGATGATATCAGTTCCCGCTGATATCCGGTTTCGAGAAAAAGCAATTCCAATAGGGAGGCAATAGCACTCCCTATTTGAAATGATTGCTGGCTCATATGCATTACTTGCCTTCCAAATGAATCCGTCAGGATGCGATCGTCATCTGCGATCCAGCCGCAGTCCCACTAGTTGGGTAGGGCGCGCGCCAGTGAGTCCGGGGTGGGATTTGCGCCTCGTTCCGTGCGAGCCAAACTCAATCAACCGGCGTGGCTGCTTCGGGACTCCATGGAAGCGTATTCTAGACGGCGCGAGGTACGGATACCTCAAAGCATAACCAATGCTACCACGGCAGTTCCGAGGCAAGTTGCCGGAGTCGGCGGCTAGATGCCATCTCATCAAAGAACATCGTATCCAAAGAAGAGCGTTCCATGTACGATCCTGGAGAAGACAACCAGCGGGTGAGCCATGCTGGCACATCCAATGAGACTGTCCATCCAAAACGGCGGAATATCGGTTGAGGCCAGGTGAGTCTGCCGACAGCGCAAAGCATCGCCGGCCATTGGACACACCAGCATTGCAGGGTAAATCCCCCACACGAACCCTTCGCCTCGTTGGGCTTCCCCCACAAAAATGGCGCATGGCTCTCCCTTATTTTGGGCGATGCGGATCCAGTCGTCTATGACCATTGGCGCTGCCCAGCCTCGCTGGTGGACCTGGATGGGTACCTGGGGCCACCTCCTGTCCGGCGCCTGGCGACCAGTGCTGCTTTCGACCGTTTCGTTGCCGATCGGGGCCGTCACGAGGTGTCTTTGATTATCATCGCCCTCGTATTGTTGCTTCCTTGGTGAGCGTGGCTGGTCGGCCGGTCGAGGTCCTGGAACTGAGGTCCACTATGGCTTCCCCAGGCTTTTGGGCGAATGGCTAACCTGCATCTAGCAGTAATCCCGTTGTCAGCGATCCTGACGTATGATGAAACTGTACGCATATTGCCTCTGCACGGAATTGTACTGTACTTCTCGTCCTCGGCTGAATCATCCTCTTTGTGCCACGGCGTTTCAGCCAAACCCCGGAGTGTCGAGGACCACGCCACTAGCCCAACTGAGCAACTGCGTGGCGGCCTCGATACAGGAACTGGTGGGCGTAGCCCGTGCGTGCCCGTAAGATTCGGCGCTACACTGCTTCCGGCAGCACCCTGGGTAATCGCGGGCCAATGATTGGCCACTAGCGCCCGTCCGTTACGGACCCACCCGTAAAGTAAAGTCAGAATCGCCCGTAATTACCGCCCTGTCAGTGGCTGCGCGTGGAGCGTGGCGGTTGGAGGTTGCCAGCATCTCGCAGCGGTTACAACAGGATACTTGCTGGATACACTGATATCATCCCTGCACAGGCAACCAGTAAGGCCGGCACGCCCGTGGCCGCTGCAGGCAGGAAGTACTGACAGGTCCACCCGAGGTACCGCTAATGTACCGGCGCCCACGAGCACCGGCCCCGTATCGGCGCGCGTACCTCCATGTTACTGGCAGCGCCAAACCGCCACTATTGCCACGAGCTATCGCCGTATGTAACTACGCAGGACCCAGGTCCTTTCGGTCTTGCGAGCGATACTCCGTAGAGATACAATCTAAGAGAGACGGACGACCTCGACTTCGACTTTCTTCCTTCATCCTCTGTCCTCCCCTTCCCATCATCCCTGTCCGTCCCCTACCTGTCCTTTCCTCGCTACGTCGTCGTTGCCGCCCATTGCCCTCACCTCGGTTATCTCCGGCTCGATTCACTTACCCCGACGAGTTGCTCCCACCTCGTCCAGAGGAACATTGCCGCCCCTCGGTGTTGGATGGACGCTAGAAGATCGTGAGATCTTGACCTCGCCTCGCTCGCATTCCCGCTGCCTGTAAGTCAAATCGAGCAATTCTGCGACCGCGCATCTACTACCGGTTGCCTTGCTCACCTCTTGCGCCATCGCCGCCTCCAGATAAGCATAGGCACCCCTCCTGCCCGGCCACAGGTCCTCATTACCTGCAATTCCTACCTTTGCATTGAGTCGAGCGCATTCGTCTCTGCTCTCGCAAGAACTCCTACCACCGCAATCTCGATAGAGTCGTGCTTGTACAGTCGTTGTCGCTTTGGTGGGTCTCATCCCGCTCCGTATCGTCCCATGAATAGCCCTCTCGCGTTACCCTGGGTCTGAGATGACTTCGCTTCGACGATTCCATTAGACCAAACCTGCTGACCTGATGTCATCTGATCAGTCGTTGATGCGATATTCCATAGTGTAAAATATCGACCGCATCTTGTCATCGTCCGGGAGTGGACGAATTGATCTTAACTCCGAGAGTAAGAGAAGAACAAGACAGAGTCCCTTCATTTCAGAAGATCTAGGCTGCGCCTTTTTTTGCGTTCCCCAAGGTTCGCATCATCCTCCACTTTCTCGGAATCTCAACACTTTGTGATTCTGGTCCGGAAAGTGCGAAGAGCTTCGGTTTCTCCATAGGATGCTCTTAGATGCCATGAGTGGCCAGGATTTTAATCATAGCCCAACCGCGGTTGATCTAGCCAGTATCAACGAGATTCCCGGAGAAATGCCTGGTAAGTCCAATGTCTCACAATCGAGGCTCTCGAAAGCTGAGCTTGAATTGCAGCTCCAAACAAAGACACAAAGAAACAGGGCGACGCCAATGGCCAAGTCGCCAACGCGAACATTCCGCCTCCCAAGACAGACAAGCCAAGACCTCATGTCTGCACAACATGTGGTCGCTCATTCGCCCGACTAGAGCATCTGAAGCGCCATGAGCGCTCACACACAAAGGAGAAGCCCTTCGAGTGTCCCGATTGTGCCAGGTGCTTTGCGCGACGTGATCTCCTACTCCGCCACCAGCAGAAGTTGCATATGACCTCGACTCCATCATCCCGCCCTAGAAATGGCCGTCGTGAGAGTACTGGCGCCGCCTCGGGCACCCCCGCTAATCGGGTTCGCAAGAACTCTATCGCTAACTCCTCATCCTCCTCAATGCGTCCCAGAGCGAACACTATCAGCCATATCGATGGGGCTGCGCTGGGCATTCCTAACTCCGGTACCCCATCTTCTGCGCCTACCCAGCCAGGCCATGCATACCACCCCAGTCTCAGCTCTTCCCTCGGTTCAAACATTGACTACCGAGGTTTCAGTTCTGGCCATGCACCAGTAAATGGTTTGGCCAAGATTGAAACTTCAGGACTCCCCATTGATATGTCAGGTGGATTGCGGACGGCTCCCGTGTATGGAAGCTTCGACATGGGCATTGACGGTATGCTGATGGGCCATGGAAGCACCATCAACCCAGCACAATTACACTTCGCAGGTTCTCCCCAGGGCTTTGGTGACAATCCTTCCTCTCCTTTTGGTCACAATGCCCATGCCATGCACCCGGCTACCGATCCCATGATGGATGACGACATGAACTTCGACTGGATGAACGGTTTCGATGCCGCTGTGGCTCTGGGTAACGGCACGGATTCAGTGATGGACGAGTCCTCACCTTCCGCCATGAGTACCGGCAGCCAGAGCGGAATCAGCGAGGCCATGTTAGATGGTCCTAACCGCATTCCCATCTCCAATGGCTGGCACAATCCGTTCCCCGCCCACACCTCGGCCTCCGCTAACCAGTTCGCGACGATCGACTTCTCCCCCACGACGTTGAATGAGCTGGGAATCGCGCCGGAAACCGTTTCGCCCAAGGCTCTTATGGCCCAGAACCCGTTTGCTGAGAACTACGCCACACCTCCGTCCATGACCTCGGTCGGCCAACCCATCATGGGGGGACATTCGCAGAGTATGTTACCATCCTCAATGGCCACAAGCGGAGAATCTCCTAATCCTCTCAACGTTCCTTTCCCGAATAGTGCCCTACGAAGTCAACATCCCTCAGTCTCAACGGATACATTTACAGACTCCACACGACAGGCTCTATTAGCGAGCATGTCGCAACCCACAGGCTTCAGTCATCGCAAATATTCGCAACCCGCAAGTACTCTTATGAACAGCAGAGAGCTGTTCGCTCGCTCGGCTGGCTTCAACAGCTCCGGTCAACTGCCAAGCACCTCCGATATGCAACGGTATATCTCGGCCTACCTCAACTATTTCCATCCGCACATGCCCTTCCTCCACACCTCGACCCTCAACTTCCAAGCCCCTGAGTATACCAACAACCTGCGCACCCCGAGTGGACATCTCAATCTTAGCTCCACTGGCGTCTCCGGCGGAGGAGGCTGCTTGATCCTTTCGATGGCGGCCATTGGCGCTCTGTACGAACACGATATGGCTTCCTCGAAAGATTTGTTCGAAGCCGCCAAGAAAATGATCCAGCTGTACCTCGAAGAGCGACGAAAAGCCGATATGTCTGCAGCTCTTAGTCGAGCGAACCCCGGTCGCGACAACTCTGTTCACAACACGCCACTCTGGTTGGTACAGGCAATGCTCTTGAACGTCATATATGGCCACACTTGCGGCGACAAGACTTCTGCAGACATCGCTAGCACTCACTGCGCTGCTTTAGTGAGCTTGGCACGCGCCGCGGAATTGACGCACCACTTAGAAGCCAAGAACTTGCCCCAGGACCATCTCACTGCTGGTATTCAGACATCTGACGACACCGAGAACTGGATGTCGTCGTCGTACAGCCAACCAAAGGACCGGCGTGATTGGCTGAATTGGAAGGTGGTCGAAGAGCGAAAACGAACGCTTTATGCTATCTTCGTGCTCTCCAGCTTCCTTGTTTCGGCATACAACCATGCCCCTGCTTTGACAAATTCTGAAATTCGACTTGACCTCCCCTGCGAAGAAGATCTATGGGCGGCAGATTCGCCCCAAGCGTGGAAGCAGATGGTTGGACAGCAAGGTCCCAAGAAGAATGCCTCGTTCTCGACCGCCCTCACCTCTCTCCTCACAGCCGGCCAGCGGCAACAACAAAACCAGTCTTCAAATCTCTTCTTCAGCGGCGGCAGTTCGGAAGATCCTCACAATCCGGAAAACCGACCAAGCACGTTCGGGTGCCTCGTTCTCATTTATTCATTGCACAACTATATTTGGGAAACTCGGCAACGGCACATGGGCCGCCAATGGACAGCCCAAGAGACAGAAGCCATGCAATCGCACATCGAGCCTGCATTACGCGCTTGGCAAGCTGCGTGGGCCAGTAACCCTGTCCACAGCTTAGAAAGACCCAACCCGTTCGGTGCAGGGCCGCTTTCCGCAGACAATATCCCGTTGTTAGATCTGGCCTATGTGCGACTCTTTGTCAATCTTGGCCGGACGAAAGAAGCGTTTTGGCAGCGGGACTGGAATGGCATGGCTGACGAGCTGGCTCGTGGCACGGAGGTCTTCCATCATTTGGACACGGCCTTGACCGATCTTGTTGATCCTCATCTCGCAGGTGCGCTTGATGGACGGCGCGAGTCTATCAATGACCTTGGAGTTGGTGAATTGGCTATTTCCAAGACCCCAACCCAGGAACAGCCGATGGAGGACCTTTCGCACGTGTACAAGACTGGGCAGTCAAGGCGGGAAAAGCATCTTCGCAAAGCTGCTTTCTATGCGGCAGATTCCATTTCCATGTCGGATCGACTCGGCAATACCTTTGCTGAGTTCACATGTCGCGAACTTCCAATCCAATGCGCTATGTGCCTTTTCGATTGCGCACAGGTTCTAGCAGAGTGGGTGACAACCGTTCAAGAGCGCGTCGGGCCATACCTCGGTATCTTGGGCCGCGACGACTCCGACCTAACGCAGCCTCCCGGCGCAATGCTTCTCGAAGAAGAGGATTGCAAGCTTGTGGACAAGATCAAGGAGATTCTGAATAACGTCGAGTCAAAACTGCAGCAGCAAGTGCAGCACGGCACCTCGATGTCTGCTTTAAGCATGGTGCAGCGACTACCGAGCGTGGTGGAAGGTGGATACGGGTGTAAAATATTAATTGCAACAGCGAGCCTGCTAGACCGGGCTGGTGTATGGCCGGTTACGAAACTGATGGCGCGCTCTCTTGAAGCCCAGGCGATGCGCATGAAAGAGCGGAGCGAGTCCTCCGTGATGATGACCACTTAACGACCTGCCTTATTATGTTTGTCTTTTGTCTGATTTGTTTTCCGTTTTAAATCTTCATTCCATCCTCTCTCCCCATCTTATTGTTACATCTATGTGGTTTCTGGTTATGGTCCACTCCAGTGGGCTGTGATGACTGCTTCGATACCAGTGTTGTATCTTTTGTCATAGACGAACGCGATTTTCATCTTTTCTCTACCCGCATGCTTGTCAAAGCGTTTATCCTATCGGGTTCTTGTATTTCTGCGAATGTTGCACTGATTTGATGACCTTCCTGGGCTGGTTCATGATTTCGCCTTGAATGGCTTTTGCTCTTGGTGGCGCTTATGTTGGGGTTCCATGGTTTTCATTTTCATTTTGTTGTCTGTTCTCACTTCATCTTCGAATTGCCGATATTGTTTAACTACGCTTTACTTCATGTGAATATGATATTCTTGACATTGAGCTTGCCAGTATACTGTAGATGTTATCTTGTAGATGGATGCCCGACGTAGATCAGTATCAATCTCTCGGTCGGGGCCTGAAGTTTTGGAAACTAGTTCTAAGTTCTTCTTCGAGACTGTTATCAAACAAATTCCTCCATATATTCCACATTTCTTCCAAATCCCACAGTATGCCTGATCCAATGGTGTATATGTTGCTTGATCTAGCTGTAGCTCACCGCTTGGCGAAAACCTGACTAATCAGATCCCCGCTCGACGCGGTTGCTGTGGCAGTTCACGCGTTAAGTGCTTTTCGTTAGGCGCCTACGCTGCGCCTCTGCCTGGCTCATATTCCACCAGCGATGTCGACAACCTCGAAACAATCCCTATATCTGGCTTCCCGACCGCATAGCGCATCATTTTATCGCCCTCACACCGCCGGTGCCGACATTCCTCATACATCCCGATGCCCATCCGCCGCGCGGTTTCACCGGTCACCTTCGAGACATGCTCGCCTTCGGCCTCTGATATAGATCTAAGCAATGATCTATTAGGATCGGACGATGAATTGGATGAGGATGAAAGGGCTGCGAAACGACAACGCATCGAGAAACTTGCTGAAGCCCATTTGCAGGGTCGGCCTCTGTTTATACTTTCTGCGTCACTGAAGGGACCGCTGGATAAGGGCTGGAAGAATCCTTGGAAGAAGGATAGGAGGCGGAAAAGCGGACTATGTGCGGAAAAGAAGGTTCAGAGTGGTCAACATCGATCAAGTGCGCGGAGTCCAGAGAAAGTTGTGAAGGAAACGGATCCGCAGCCATCTCGGTTTTTGAAAAGTGGTACAGCAGAGGCTCAATCTCCTGTGTCTATTGCCAGTCCGGGGATTCGATGGCCGAAAGCTCCTTTGATTCGTGACTCTGCGTCGCCTACGCCGAAGGGGTCTAGAAGTAAACCTGCTTCTGCACGATCTGCTATTAGTGAGAAGCGCCCAGCTTCGACGTCGAAGTTCTTCGCAAATGCCAACGTTGAAAAACTCCGACCTCTTGAAGACCATACGTTTGATAGGCCTGGTACAACTGATTGGTTGAAACGGGATCGCAAGCGTTCGAACTTTGGTTCTATGAACGGGCTTCCTAGCTCGCCGACGCCAAAGAGAACGACGAAAATTACCAATCCAGAGAGGACTCCAAAGCCCCTCTCCGAAGATCGTCTGAAGGGATCAAGAAAGCCAGCCCCTGTCGATACACCAATCAGTCCGACGAAGCGCAGTGACCTTGCTACCTCCTTCAATGTACTATCGTCAACGTCGCAATTGCCTCGCTTCGAGTATCGCAACCATCGTCGCCATGTGTCTTCCCCCGGTCCTAAGTCTGCGCGTACTCAACGAGGTTCCAATGCTGAGGAGAGTTCCAACCAACTCTTATTGACGTCGATTTCCGATGCCCCAGATAACAATACGGCTGGTGGATCGGACGTTGAAATGGCCGATGCTGAGCCTGAAAAACAAGAATTACCCCCTCCACAGAAAGATCAAAATCTACATCTGTCGAAGAGCTTAAGGTTTGCCACTGATACGGATGAAGCACCCTCAACATACACAGAAGCGCAACAATCCACGGAGCAGAGTACTTATCCAGAGCTGCCCTCTGCGCAAGTGCTTTCAGGCCCGCTTGGCGTCTCAGATCGTGTCCCATCTTTACACTCTACCGCTGTGCCGAAAGAATCCGCAGATATCAGTCATGACACAACGCCCGATACCCAACTATCAACCCAGGCTGCCCTCCTGCATGCTCAGAGGTCTTTCCAAGACGATCTGGATAGTCCTCATAACGAGCTTGGCTACACCCCTCTCGGACGAAGATCGATGACTGAAGCTGGAAACGACTCGTTACTGGCACAAGAAACTCCGCTCTACCGCCCTAACACCTCAGAACGTGTTGTCCCGCGGAGTTTCCGGGCCATCGAAAAGGATAGAGTGCAGGCGATGAGCACACAGAATATGATCGACGCAGCCTCTCCTTTCAGATTCAGTACGGAGAAGAAGCAGAGGTTTCACCAACCTATTTCGCCAGCAAAGCCTTTGTCAAAGTTGCGCCCCAATAGCCCCGGAGCAACAGAGACAAAACCTATCTCGTCGCAGGAGAACACGAATCCAGCCGCGCAGTCCAAGGACGTCTCCCCACCACCTCCTGGCTCGCTATCCGCTCAAGTACCGCATGTAAATACAACCAAGTCGGCAACTCAGGGCAACTCATTACCTTTTGCTCTTAGTGGATCTACCCCAACGACTGCACAAGATGGCCAGGGTGCAGAAAGTTTCGATTGCAGCCAGGCCATTGCGGATGCAGGTAGCTGGTTGCAGCAGTCTTTGGATTTCATGTAAAAAGGCTATTGCCATTGCAGTCAGGGAAAAGATATCCTGTTTTGGGGTCTTTTGGGAGTTGGATTTATTCTTAGTTGTCATTCTATTAGATCAATATACCCTTTGATGTTTCGGTTTAAGTGTCGCTCCTACTTCAATCTTTGAGGGTTGTAGATTATTCAAAATGTTCCAAAGTTGGCATAGCTAAGTAATGGAAGAGCTTTAGGCTGTTCTCGAGGGCTGTTTGCGCGTGGCTCAACTGCTATGTAAAAAGAAAGTACTTACCTGAGGAGACCCGCGAACGAAACCTACTACGCGATAACAGTGTAATAAATATGATTGGCATCATTGAAAGAATCGGCTAACCACCACCCTCTCTCACCCTCACCTCCAGGGCTATATCATGAGCTTCTTCCAAGGTTACCTCGGTTTTATGTATTCATGATTGCAGTTCATGCTTCCAAGGTTCCATATGCCCATTTGGAATCCCCTTAGCCTGTGTGCGAAGATAAAAGAAGGCTTATCGAAAAAGTTGCCCAAATTATAGATGTTTGCAGGTTCACTCTTCGCCGTGTAAAAAGATGTAGAGCTTTCATCGAAAAACAAAGCTATCAACGAGAAACTCTAAACGGACTGGAAACACTGCCAGAAATAAGGTTTAGCGCGAGCCTTCGGTCTTTCCTCCGATTCCTCCACACCCCTTGTCGAGCTTGCATCCCGGCCTTTTTAGCAAATCGCCTGTACTATGACGAAAAACGGACATTTCTTTTTAAAATTAGCCGTTCAGTCACTGCAAGAGCCAACAGCAGCTACGGCATATTTATTGATCTTGCCTCGAGGCCCCTCGAATTGGAATCGATCTTCGCGAACGGAACCCTGGGGAAAGAGGGGAATGTTACATTCCAAGGTTTTGCACCAGCGTCGCGAAAGACGATATTTCGAGACTCTCAAAACATAAATGAGTACATGAGACGTTTGACCTAAATTCAGTCTGCCTAACGGAAGCTTGTGGTGGTGAGGACCAGCCACCCATACTCAATGTATTTTCTGTGGCTGAGCACAGCCTTTGGCGCAGCGACAACCCTCGCGCAAGGGATCGCTAATTGCCCTGGGTATATTGCATCAAATGTGCAAATTTCAAACGCCAGTATTACCGCGGATCTCACGTTGGGAGGAAATGAATGTAATGCTTATGGGGACGACATTCATGACCTGAAGCTATTGGTTGAGTACCAAACGGGTGCGCAAAACCCGAACATTGGAGATGGTAACATAGGAGTTAACAAATCACAGGAAATCGACTACATGTCAAGATCTATGACAAAGATGAGCGTGTGTACCAGATTCCTGAAGATGTGTTCGCGATGCCAAACCCTGAAGAGCTTTCTGGACCTGGAGACATGGAGTTCGCTATGGAAGAGAATCCATTCTCTTTCTCAGTGCGCCGCACTTCCAATGGCCAAACCCTCTTTAACACATCTGGTCAAGCTCTTGTTTTCGAATCACAGTTTTTGAGACTTCGAACGTCGCTGCCAAATGATCCAAACATATATGGTCTTGGAGAAAACGCTGATCCGCTTCGTCACAACCCTGACAATTATACGCACCCTGACTGGAACTCAGGTCAAGCTTTCATGCCTCCAAGCTCAAACCTTTATGGATCTTATCCCGTCTATTATGATCATCGTGGTAGTGACGGTACCCATGCAGTCTATCTCCACAACTCAAATGGGAAGAAAATCAACATGGGAGTTGATTCGGAGCATTTCCTTGAGTATAACACGATTGGAGGTGTTGTGGACTTATATTTTATCTCGGGGCCGAGTCCCAAAGAGCTCTCGTCTCAATTTGCAAACTTGATTGGATATCCGACCCTGATGCCTTACTGGGGATTTGGTTTCCACCAGTGCAAATACGGCTACCAAGACACGCTCGAAACAGCAGCCGTTGTGGCTAATTATAGTGCGGCAAACATCCCTCTAGAGACCATTTGGAACGACATTGATTACATGGACTACCGCTCAACATTCTCATTGGATCCATTGAGATTTCCACTTGACAAAATGCGGGAATTTATCAACTATCTTCATGATCATGGACAGCACTACATTGTGATGGTTGACCCTGCTGTAGCATCGAGAGATTATCCTCCGTTCCACGATGGTGTGAGCAAGGATGCCTTCATGAAAGAGGAGAATGGAACTCTATATACGGGCGTTGTCTGGCCCGGGCCAACGAACTTCCCCGACTGGCTGTCACCTAATGCTCAAGACTTCTGGAATGAGCAATTTGAGACATTCTTCAATGCTGATACTGGTGTGGACATTGATGGACTATGGATTGATATGAACGAGGCGTCTAACTTCTGTGATTATCCTTGTCCTGATCCAAAGAAGTACGCTATCGAGAATAGGAGCCCACCCCGCCCTCCTCCAGCGCGGCTGTCGTCGCCATATCAAATCCCCGGATTTGTTGACAGCTTCCAACCACAATGCATGGCTGTAGTTACATTCAATGTCGATGCCTCCGTTCCAGATGGAAACGATCTTCTACTATTTGGTGACGCTGTGTCGATAGGGAATAGTACGCCGTTCTATGCCCCGAATATGCAGGGGTCTAATGGAAGCTGGACCTTGACGGCACAGTTCCCAGCGGCCACATCAGTGTCGTACTCTTATCCATTATACACCCATGAAGGCCTCTATATATTCGAAACACAAAATCGCACCCTGAGCACCGGCGAATGCGGCTCGGTGACTACTGTCTCAGACCATTGGAGCGTCCCTAATACTTCAGCGGTAGCGGTCCCGGACGTCTTCTATTCTCGCTCCCCGGTTCCACCATCAAGTGGGAATTCGAATCACTCCGACCCAGCAGGATCAATGAAGGGGCTTCCAGGTCGCAACCTCATTTCTGCTCCGTATAATATTGGAGCTTATCAAGGACCGTTGAGCAGCCAGACATTGCCAACCAATTTGCATCATGCAAATGGCCTCGCGGAGTATGATGTCCACAATCTTTATTCGAGTCTCATGGGGAAACACAGTCGAAATGCGATGATAATGCGTCGACCAGGCAAGCGGCCGCTCATGTAAGCTCGGGAATATCCTTGGTCATTTTAACATCATCAACTAATTCTTTATGAAGCATCACTCGTTCGAGCTACATTGGTGACTCGGTTCGACTTGGGTAAGATAGAGACCCTTATCATATTATTCATTGATGCTGACAATTAATTAGACATTGGTTTGGCGACAATAGATCCGTTGACAGTGACTACCGTCTTCAGATCATTCAAATGATCCAATTCGTTGCCATGTTTCAGATGCCGATGGTGGGATCCGATGTTTGTGGCTTCAACTACGATACAAATCCCACTCTCTGCGCACGATGGGCTGTTCTTGGTGCATGGAACACATTCTATCGCAACCATGCTGAATTCAGCGCCATCTCTCAAGAGTTTTACAGGTGGCCAATAGTTGCAGATGCCGCCCGCAAAGCGATCGCCACGCGTTACAGGCTTCTTGACTACATGTACACCAATTTCCATCGACAAAGTACTACAGGAAAGCCTATGTTGACCCCATTGGTATGGCAATACCCTGAAGACCCGAACACCTTCGCGATCGATCTGCAGTTTTTCCACGGCGATGCGTTGCTTGTATCTCCTGTCACGACGCCAAACGACACAAGCGTGACTTTCTATATGCCTAACGACTTATTTTATGATTTTGACACCTTTGAAAAAGTCCAGGGTACTGGGACCAGCATTACCCGCAATGACGTTGGATACTCTGATATCCCAGTGCATATCCGTGGCGGTAGCATCATTCCAATGCGAGTTAACAGCGCCAATACGACAACAGAGCTGCGCCAAGAGGACTTTGAGTTGATAATCGCGCCGAGTTCAAACGGATCTGCTTTTGGAGAATTGTATCTTGATGATGGGGAGTCACTCGAGCCATCAGATTCCAGTTTATTAAACTTCAAGTATGAGAACGGCAACCTCGAGATGGACGGTACAGTCGGATACGACCCGGGCGTGAAACTCTCATCGATCAAATTGCTTGATGTTCAGAGCTCAGATTGCCAGGGTTACGATCCAGATACCCATACTCTGACAAAATCCGTGGATCTCTTGTTCACCCAAACCTTCACGATCGACTTGATGCAGTGTTGAGTTTTGTTTTGCTATCGAAGTTTATGACAAGAGACTCATCTGCCTCTTTGACTTGAGGCCTTAGCTGAGTTAAATCAATTGAAAAGCCCAACATTAACATCCTTTCCCTCTCGTAACGACGCAAAATCTCATAAGACGAGGTTAGCAGATCGAATCCATAGACCTGGCGAGATAACTTCCCATGCATATGTCATTGTGTAATAGTGACACCTTGGTCTCTTAAGTTGCTAACCCTCGGCTACAGCGAGTGTTTACGACACTGAATAATCCTTTGAGATTTTTGCGCGTGACTATTTAGACCACTCTGAATCCCCTTAAATAATAGTGATATGAGGCTTTTTTACAGATAGGCTCGCAGTACGGCAGGATATGGAATTTTAGGAGCTCTAGACCAATCTCTTGCATCCGTCATCCGATTGATTGAAAACGCAAAATTCATAAATTGTGCAAGATTAGTCGATGGCGCAGTGATAATTAGCGACGTTTAGGAATTAAGGTCAGACTGGCGTTTGGCTTAGCAACACGGATGACGTTTTGGGCAGGCGCCAGCGACAAGACAACCCCCCATCAAAACATGCCCGCACCAGCTTCACAGAGTCGCGTCTTCAACCTGTTTACATTCTCAACACTCCCCGCTTTGTCTCACAAAGCAATGTTGTTAACGCCGGATATGATACCAGACTCACCTGAGTTTGATGCGAAAGACTCCGCATACTTTGAGAAATTTTCCAGCCTACCTTCACCCGATGAAGTTCGCGAGCAGGCAAGAGTCCAGCATCTTGAAGGCCGCCGCTACGACAATCGGAAGCATTTCCCGATACCCGAACAAGAGTTTAAACCACAGCCTGCGGTGTTCATGGACCTTGGTTTATTCGTGAAATGGGGGCCTAGAGTAAATATTTCCGAAGGCCAGTGTCTCTGGGCGATGGGTCAATGTCTGAAGGACCGTGTTCCGGTTCCGCAGATATATGGCTGGCGAAAGGACAATAATCAGGTTTTCCTTTACATGGAATATGTGGATGGTCAAACGCTCGAGAAGTGTTGGGAATCGATGGATGCCGAAGAATGAGTATCAATCTGCTCTGACCTCCAGCAAATATTTGACCACCTTCGCCAGCTAGAACAAGACCCAAAGGATCAATTCATAGGTACGATTTTTGCAAAGCCATCATGAATAGTTCCATTGTCTAATACTTCTCTGGACAGGTAACATCGTGAGATCTTCTCTATACGATAGAGCACTCAGTATTGCATATATGGATGAGGCAGGGCCATTTAGTACCGTCCAGAAGTTTCATGACTGGTTCATCTTTCTCCCTCGAAAGCCCATGTCTGACCCATATTCCGTACCGATCGAGCCGTTTCGGGATGAACTACCGGACGGGTGCCAAATCAAATTCACGCATGGCGATCTTCACCGCAGCAAAATCATGATTTCCAAATCCAGGCCTTACAAAGTCCTCGCTATCATCGACTGGGAGCAGTCTGGCTGGCTTCCGGAATACTGGGAGGCTAGGAAAGCACAGTGGACGACTCACTTCAAGAAAGAGTGGTCTCAGGTATACCTGCCCATGATTATGCCAGTTTACAAGCACTTGGGAGCCTTGGGACTTTTACGTAGCGTCATTGGGGAATTAAAAGATTTATTTCCCTACTTTCCCCAAATTCTCGACCCAGAAGAATTACCAATACCAATATCTTATCCAGGAACGAACGCCTAATTGTCCAAGAAATGTGCATGATTTCGCGGTGCCCTTGAAGTTACCAGTGTATGAATTAAAAAAGCGCCCGAATAACGCAAAATTAATATAAAAACACCCAGCAAAGGTGATCTTCAATGCTCGAAGCCGAATCAAAAGAATCTCGGTGCGTTCTGAACAACAGATATGGCGCTGTTGGCAATGAGACCATCTTCCACCAACTTCCCGACGTAATCATGCATCCAGTCTTGGCAGTTAGGTGACTATGCATGTTAGTTCAGAAGAAATGACCAAAATTAATTCATGAAGGGCTCATGTATCAACTGGATATGAACATACTGAAGGGTCAAATGGGTTGGGACTGCGACCAGGCGGCTTTACAGCGAGGGCAGTCGATTCCAATCGATCGTGAGCAATGGTGTCAGTCGATGGAAGCCCATTACCCACGGTGTCATTGATTAAGCGTTCATCGATCTGCGCAAGTGGTAGGATATCATGCTCGCGTTCTTCAGTGTCGAATTCGTAGTTTCGTTTAAACTCCAGGAAAAATCCCGTCGCTGGGTTTCCAGTGACGTGAATGATTTTTCCTTGTCTGCCCACGTCGCTCGTGGGGACAAAGATCGAGTAATGGGCAGGTCGTGCGCCATTCGAAAATAGAACCAGATACATGGTGCGAAACATGTTGGTAAATTTAAGGTCAATCTTCGTTCTGGAGAGAATGCATAATGTTCCGAATACGGGCGAGCGTTGGATTTCAGACTCATTTATAACACGAGCCTTCGGTTACCGCTTCAACCAAGGCGCCAAAATTCACTACAGGTTGACTACAGGTTGACTACAGATTCACTACGGGTTCACTACGGGTTACCCAATCATTGTTACTCTCCCGCTTATTGCGTACCATATGTAGGCGTCAGCAACCAGGCCATCTTTTGAGAAAAATTAACTAGGCAACCGTTCGTAGAGTAAAATTGCATCAAACTATAGGTTGGCCCATTGCGAATGAAGCCAGCCTATTACTATTACAGGAGGATAGAATTTTCAAGTTTGAGCGCGTGTTATCGTAATTGTGTGTTTATTGCCACGTGCTGGAGGTCGTGGGCGGGTCAAGATCAAGCCTACGCCGAATCCTCGGGACCGTATCGAGCCAACATATGGAGTATTTGAACGTCCTTGCAAATAGGCCTGCTTACTCATGTTATCTCAAAGTCTCTTTAGATACTACGTACCAAAACCTCGCTCCGTCGCGTTATAGCCCTTCATACTTTAGAGTGAAGCAGCCTTCGGACATCATCGCATGATAAGGACTGAAGATAGCGCAGGGTTAGGACAAAGAAAGACTATAATACTAGTAATATGTTAAGTATTTGATACAAGGTCACCATCATGGGTAGCTACTACGGTACTATAATCAGTAGCCACTGATTAGATACATCGAGCTTCGGTTTCAACTATTAGCCTGACAGCCACTAATCTAATGTTCGCACTGCGCCCAATTGCACTTCGCATTGCCGATAGTGCGTACCCAGTCGAAGCTCCCTCCCCTAGCGCCCACCTGCGTATGACAGCTTTATATGGCCTCCAGCCTGTTGATGTAATCCGAGAAATTGGCTGGGTGGTGTTCGACATGATGATATCTGCGAGGGCATATGGGTTGACGAATATTCATATTTGGGATGAGGAATATGGATTTTGCCCAGGAAGCTGAACAAGATGATTGAACGGTAGTCGCAGGGAGATAAGCTTGACGAGAATGAAGAACCTCAGGAACTAGATTGAATGGTAGAGGGAAAATAGTCTCGACTGAAAATGAACCAAGGATCTGGGTCGCGGCCTTAGATAGACTAGATAAGGAGACTGAGTATCATCTAACCAGTCGGGTCAATCAACAACAGATCTGAGAGACTGAATTGCAGTTCACAGCCCACTACGGAGTACTCCGGACAAGACACCCTCTGCAATAATCTGTTGGCCCCAAACATGTATATCCCCGATACCCACCTTGTGAGGGAATGGCTAAAAGGCCCATTAAGCTTACATATCCTTAATTAAGAGTATACGTAAGTAGTGGAGTCGTACGACTGATGTTCCAATGAGAGGTAGTTTCGGAATTGTCCCCAGTACCCTGAGATCCACTGCAGATGAATCCTGATCAAGGGCCTGAGTATACCGAGACAGCCGGGGCACACGACAACGATAGAAAGCGCCCCATCGTTCACGTCGAAAGTCCCTCTAATCATCACAATGTCCAAGCCTTCTATTTATGGAAAGGGCGCTTTTTGAGATAATAATTGAAGACTTTGGGTCTTTGCATAAGGAGTGGAAAAGGTGTATTAGTCGACGGCTTGCAGGGCTTTTGTAGGCCTGTACCTTAGACATTCAGCTTGTCGGTGAGCATTTCATGATCGGTGCTACATTATTCTCCGGGGTAATGACTTTCGAAAGTTCTTCGAACAAGTCTAGATTAAGATATGCACGCCTCAAGTGATCCTTTGGCGTGGAGTCGCACAGTCCCAATTAATTCAAATCCGGCTGGCGAATAAAGTTCCTACGTCATTACTTTGGGGGGAAGGATTCTGATGTAGATCAAGGGGTAATGAATCATGATCTTTCAAACGTTTACCCCGTGGGGGCCGAACAAGGTGCCAAGCAAAGAGCCTCGTGGGGGCAGTTTTAGAAGGTGGTTAGCTCGACAAGCCCGCTCCGCTCCGCTACAGTGCTACTTTTTCAATTATCTCTTCGGTTCATTAAGTCAAATAATACTACTGTTTCCGAAAATGAATAATAAACGAAGTCTTGTTGAGTTGGAATGGAAACTTTTACTGCCACGAGAAGATCGATAGAACGGAAGCTGACGGTCCCTGATAGATGTGGAACGGCAGGGGCACTTGTGGCTTGGCATAAAGATGGTCCATGAGTTATTTTCATGCCACACGGGTTGCATTAGCCAAGCTCGTGAGATCATCATCATCAAAACCCCCAAAAAAAGAATCACATTTGCTTGGCATCAAGTTTCCACGTGGTGCGTGCAAGGTCTAAAAAGTATAAAGCTGTCCATGAAACCACCGTAATACCCCATTCAAACAACACAATTCTACTTTATCTCCCACAGAAACCTTCAAAGTTTCTACCCCCAACGACACAATGGCCCCCCTCCGCAACCTCCTCGTCCTCCTGGCAGCTGCCACCAGCACTGTTTACGCCGATAAGTTGAAGGTTGCCTTCTCCGCCGGTGGCTTCTCTACCATCTCTGGAAGCGGCACTGGCAGCGAGAACGGCCACTACTCCTCTTTCGCTATTATCAACGATGATGGAACCGCCATTTACGACAATGGCTTCCCAGATGACCACTCCCCTTGCTACAACACCGGTGGTGGTCGCACATTCACCATCGAGGGTGACTGCTGGGCCACTCCCCGCCAATTCCACTGCGAAGCTGACTTCGGAGGTTTCCCGAAAAGCTGCTCCGTCATGGATGCTGATGGAAACGTCCTAGGCGAGAGCGAAGGCAAGACCGACACTGATTTCATTGGCATCGCTATCGGCCAAGATGGCACTTGTGTCGTTGAATTCGACTCTGATGACTCGGGCATTGCTTGCCCTGAGGATGATGGAAACGGCCCTCTCCACGTCACCTCTGGTTAAATTCAGACGAAGTTATGGAAAGCGGTGGATTGACTGCATGATATAACGGAGCATATTGAGCTGGATCTCGAAGTGGTGTGATGTACATGAGATTTAATTTGGACTTGTGCAGTACAAGCAAAGCAACGGTATTCAACAACTTCTCAATGATTTTATAAACGCGCAATAGAGAGACTACTTTGATCTTAATAGTTTTTAATCCACCAAGTCATAGGAAGCCACTTGCTCTAAAAATGAATAGCACCACCCGTGGACCTCAGTCCTCAGTACATTCCGAGGTCAGTCCCCATGTCTTATGTAGTTCCATCAAATAGAGAAGGAAGCCAAGTTCACTATCTGAACCAGATTTTGGGAGTCTGACTAGGTACAACCAATAAACGTATAGAACGCTCACGTCTCAGCTGGTGTGAAAAAGCAGGCATGTTGTTTAAAGAAGGTATCAAGCAAAAACAAACCACATATATTCAAGCCCGCTGCGTAATTGCATACAATGGAGATACAGATTAATCTAAGATTCAACCATCTACGGCATTCTGCGACCTCATTACACCCCTGCCAAAGAAATCACTCACAACGCCAAATCGATCGCGCGAGCGCTGTAACTCGGATTTGAAGAGATCATGTTGGTCTGATGAGTCAACCTGGCGTTGACGAATGGCTCGAAGGGTAGAATTTGTTGGGGCGCAAACTGGGCAAACGGCACCATCGTCGATCCGGTTGAGACAGCGTTCGTGGAAGGAGTGTTTGCACAAAAAGTGCACTGTAGGTAGGTCAAGCGTGCCACCGCAGGATTGGCACCTGCGCGATTGGAAGACGACGGGCTGTGATGCAAGGTTTTCGAGTTCTTGCTGCTTTGTAGTTGTCTCAGATTTGTAGCTCGAAATGAGGCGACGATTCTAGATCGGTTAGCTCCTGAATGGAATGACTCGGGTTAGGGAAGCTTACTGTCGCAATATCCTTGCGCTCTCGCTCGATATTATCACTCAGATACTTCTTCACTCGGCCCATCGTAACAACTGCGTTATTGCTGAGTGCTTGGATGACTTGCAATGGTGACAGAAGACCGTCTTCGTCAATTCGTCGCAACACAACATCCAGCTCATCGCCAGCCTCTTCGAGGATCTGTGGGCTTGAGGCAAAATATGTCAACGCATCAACGTACATCTGTGGCTCATCTGGACCGTAACGTCGCAGGGCTTTGATAGCACCTTGAGTATCCTTAGCAGAAGTAAATGAGCGGAAGATGTCGAGGTGCAGGCCCTCTTGCTCTCGCACAAGAGTGGAACCTTCCCGGAAGTTGGAAAGGTCGGACAGAAGAAGAACATTCGATGTCGATATAGGAATCTATACATATGTTAGCTCAAGTAAAACACTACCAAGGCCGAGGATACTTACGTCCTTCCCTTCTATTAATTTCTTGGCTTTGTTCTCCCACTCCAACCGTTCTGTGGCATCCTTCTTCCGCTTGGCTGTGTCCAGATACATCTCGAATAAAGTCGTGAAGAGATCTATCTTCGTTCCCTTCTTCAGATCTGGCTGCAGCACCAATGTCTCCAAGAAGTCTATAAATTCCTTTGGATGGTCCACAAATGCAGAAAATGCAGTGCGAGCCTTTGGTACCATATATGTGGGCGCTGGGGGAGTGGCAGGCGCGTCATCCTGGCTCGCATCCGCTGGGGGCTCTGTCTCTCCAGATCCACCACCGGTCACATAACGTAACGGAAGCATACCGGCAAGACTTTGGACTGTACTTGTCGGCTGTACTTCTGGCTCTGCTGGTGGTTGGACTTCTACTCGCGGTTGGTATTTACCAGTATAGTACACTTTGAATAGCTCTGTCGTCTGTCCGGGACAGTTTGACAGAAGAACGCGAGCATATTTCATGAGGTTGTGATATGTCTGGTCCAGTTAGCACAATGAAGATGATTATCCACGCGAGGGGTACTTACGAGTTCAGGGTTCAGACGCCAGATGTACTCCACAGCCTCTGCATACTTCTTTGAATCTTCGATGAGGATATCAACGACCATGTCGTTCTCCCCGTGCTTTGTGGCGAGGTAAGCTGCCTGCTCAAAATAGCCTCCTTGTCGGCACATAGCGATAGCAGTTTCCAGATCGAATTTTAGCTCGCCGGGGGCTTTGATAAATGAGTCAAGTTTGCTGGTGTCCTTCAACTTCGCATAGCAATTTAATAACAATGTTGTGTGATCAATTGTGGCGCGACCATGATCATGCAACTCTTCCAGGTACTCGATTAAATTGTGAATCCTTTGAGTATCCAAATACTATTCCAAGTTAGCAATCAACACAATTAGAATGCGATGTTCAATGTCGTACCCTGCGAATAACCTGAGAAGGTTCCGTATTGTCAATTGCGCGAAGGTACTGCTGCATTGCGGTGTCGTAATCACCACGCTGATACAAGAAATCTCCATACTTTCGATAGATAGCGTTCTGCTGAAGCGGGTCGATTCCAATCTTCTGTGCAAGGTTTATGGCAAGAATGTAAAGGTTGCGGTCATAGAGAATTTCAAGTCGTTGCTGCAAGCTCTTCTCTCTGTAGCGAAAGATCTTTCCATCTGTTGTGAGAAGAAATAGATCACCCCACTCGATGAAGATTCGTTTCATTGGAGAAACGAGTGTCTCGTTATGCGCGATAAACTTAAGATCGGTATCGAGTAACGTAAAAGTAGTCGTTCCGAAAATTTCATCGCCGGGGTTGACTCCATATTTCTTGATAGAGTTGGACTTGCCAGATCCAGCCTTAGGTGGGCACACAAGTGCCACATAGTCGCGGAAGCCATTGACAGATGTCTTTGGGCTCTCGAAGGCATAACTTGGCCCACGGCCCCGCGAGCCATAGGTATAAATCGCATCTTCCCGGGCAATCAATATGTCTCCTGAATCTTTGCTGAGCGTCATGCAACCGAGGGCGCACCCATTGTCATCCAGAACCCGTGCAGGCTGGCCTTGTCCCCTGCCTGCGATAACTAGTGTCAAGATTCGGCTGGTGGTTGAGATATAAAGCACAGTCACCACTCCTTCCTTTGGCTCCAGTCCAGTAATTGGGTCTTCCGATTCAAATACGATTCGTTGCCGCGCGCCGCGATCGTGGATCAAGTCGCCTCGGATGACAGTCACCGAGCCATTTGCAAATCCCACTGCAACTTGTGACAGGTCGTCGAGTACTGCAAATGCAGAGATCTAGGTCGCAGAATAATTAGTCACATCTGCTCCATGGAATTGTCAGATGCTAGGACGCTTGCGCACCGGAAATTGCCTTCTCGCATTCTGTACAGACACTGTTGACAGACAGCGCGGTCCACCATCCTTCTTCTCGGTATCTAGAGCCCACACTTTGAGCTCGGGCTCATTCAAAAGGTCCTCCGATACTGTGACAAGCAAGGATGTCCCCTTTATTTGCTTCAGGTGATTGATCGACCCAGCATCATGGGCCTTGAACGATCGCAGGACGCGGAAAGCGGAGGAGACGATATGGACGAAGCCATCAGTTGTACCGACGAAGAGATTCGATGATCCGGTGCAAAGACTTGTAAGGTCGCTCTAGATTGCGCAGGAATTCACATTAGTCCGAGAGCTTGGGATCGGGTGGTGCTGTCTCTTACCCCGAATAGGTCGGCGCTCCCCTCAGGAAGCTTGACGGGGGAGACGTCGATGAAGTTGAACGCTTTCCACTGCAGCTGTCAGTCTTTTCGGTCTCCAGGGAATGCGATAAGTCTTACTGAGGTCAAGGCCATTTGAGCGGCTGGCCATGGGCTATGACGGAGCTCGAGTTGGAGATGCAGACGCGGGCCGCTTGGAGCAGTGGAGGGTCCGCGTTGTATGGCGCCCAATAAGCCGGCGGTATCAACCCTTCCATAATAGGTAGTAAATGTTGGCGGTGAGGCTTCCCGCTCTGGCAGTACTTATCGCCTGCTCTAGTCCCGGTTAGCGGATAGTGGCCCCGGGAATGGTTAGCAGATAGCTAACAGTTAACAAAGAGTTGGCTAATCAGTTGGCTAACTATATAGCTGGCTAATGGTTAGTCAAAAATGACTAGTAAACATTTGAATAAGCCAAAAATTATTCGGAATTTCAAGGTTGGATTTTGAGATGGGAGTTGGAGATATAGATTTCTAGAGTTCGGCATCTATATCAGAGCCATATTGACCAAAATCAATTGGAAGAAATTCTAGTTATCTGATTATTCTGCTATTTAGATCGTAAATAATCCCTGAAACAACCGTTTTGACTATATTATTCACAGAAACTATAACAAAATAATATTTTTTTTTTTTTTTAAGTTTTTTTTTCTTTCAAAGTTTTCTGATTGTTAGGACCATGGACGAGCAGCGCCTGTGGGCGCGCGCGTGGGCTGACTAACACTGAGCTTATATTGGAAATAGATATAACTAGACCGTCGAGTCTAGTCATAATTGTAAGGGCCAACAATAGAGAAGAGGACCCACAATGCCAAAAGGTCACCACAATGTATCGGTATAGATTTTCAGGTTTTTTGGGCGAAGATTACCACTGGACCAAAAAACTTGGAAGGCGCACGCCTTGAGAATCAAGGCGTATGTCTGACCTGACACTATGAAAGGACCCTTACGGATAAGCAAACAGGCATGATCCGCCATGCTGCCGGCGAGATGCGCAACACATTTAACTTCGCTTTGACAGTGGAGAATTGCAGATTCACAAATCAAATACAGACATTCAATGGGAAACATATAGAGGAAATGCAGCCGCTCACTCACGATGGGAAATTTGACAGTCCTGTCGACTATTGAAATAAGAACGGAGTAGATACGCGTATAATGGTTCTATTCATACCTAGGGATAAAATATAAGCGAAATAAGCAATTGTACTTTCTAGTGTTCATGAACTCCCACTGTTGAGCTCCCCAAAGGCCTCCTGAAACTCAGCGGCAGTCGCAACATAACCTCGACTCGGATAAACATGCTCCACCAAAAAATCATGATGATCTTGCTTGGGATCAGCGCAAGCGTCAGAGATCACAGTCGCAACGTATTCTTCATCAGTTGCCGCTAGTGCAGTACGCAGAACACATTTGGAAGTACTAATTCCGGTGATAAGAAGTGATTTGATACCATTCTCTCGCAGGTGTCCTTCAAGCCCTGGTGATCTGAGGGCAGATACATGCCCAGGCTTGCGGGTGAAGGTGATATCATCGTTCGCTTTTTCAAGAAGCTCAGATACTTCTTCGCCGCCACTAGCTTGCATAGTCTGAAGAACAGTGCGGAACATTTCGATGTCTTTGCAGGCCGAGAACGGAGGCTGGTGGATGTCAACCAGTCCATGAATCACAGGGATTTTGTTCTTCTTGGCCCAAGCTCGCAGAATCACTGCGGTCTTCAAAGCATCTGGAGCTTTGGGCCCCGCCGCGTGATTCACAAGCATTGAGTGAAAATCGAGGAGTAGGAGGGCGGTTTGAGAAGGGCCGTAATGGCCAGGGTTGGTAGGGTCTTGCGCGTCAAACATGGGGACTATTCACAGTGCAATGTATTTTTTCGAGCACTCTTTTTCTTTAAATGCTTGAAACCCATGGCGCTGAGATGAGCATGAATTCATGTTAATGAGGACAGCTGTGTGCGAAGGTTGAAAGTCTCCGTTCCCGTTCCGTTAACGGCATTGAGCAAAGCACCCAGTGGGGGCGATCGTGGGGCGAGTCATGCAATATGAAGGGATATTGGTGCAGGGCAGACTATTTTGGAGAAAGCTTATTGATGCCTCGGATTTTTGCATGCGAATGCAGTATGCATACACCTTTCATATCGAGTTAAATGCCCAGGCGCGACTTGCAGGGACCGGCACCCGCACACAAGACGAAATCCGGATCTCCACAAAGGTGTGTTGTAAAGTTTCTTCCATCCTGAGAGCTACTTGTCAGACAGGAAAATTGCATTTGAGAACAATGAAATAGAGCTAGGCAGATGAGAGTATTTAGAATTCTTCATTTCCAAGACTAAATCAGATGGACTTGTACATCGTTGAGGAGTATGTCTCGGAGAGCGGACGTATCAGTGCCCTGTGCTATGCACAAAGCCATCTTTGCCGTTCGTAATATAGCAACAAGAGAAAACAGCTTTTCAGCTGGAGTGAGGCCCTCCACTTTCCATCCAAGAGTGTCCAGCAGATTCCCTGCGATTTGTTGCACTATTTGGTGGCCGCCATCAATTGAACTTCGCTCCAAATTTGCGAATTCGAAGGTAAAGCTTCGCATGGTTCTTTCAACAATCGTTGGCATGTTGAATAGAAGATCGCCAGAGCCAGCGACTGGGACAATTGTGTCTTGACTTAGGCGCCGCCCGTATATCTCAGGCTGCCGGCCGCAATATGAGAGCCAGGAATCGAGCGCCATCAACTCGGTCAACCGCGCACGCAAATTCGCGGCATCAGAGTGCTGGCTGCGGTCTACCTGGTAGCCATAGTGACGAAGCAGTTCTATTTGAAAGAGAGGCGCTCGGAATCCAGGAAAGTACCGTGTACTGTATGCACCGGAGATGACTGTGCCATGATGGTGGTTGGAGCTAATTCCATAGGGTGGGAATGTAGACAGCCCGCTAGACATCCAATATAAGCCACTAGGATGACAGGGAAGGTCTAAATAAACAGGCTGCACATGATGAGTCAGAAGCCCAATGGCTTCGATGGCGACTGTTATAGCACCCATACAGATCTGGGTGGAAAATCTTTGAGCCCAAGGAGTAGCTAAATAACCGGGAAGCACATCCATTTGACAAGCCCAGAACCAATTTATGTCGCCCATCAGATTAGTGGTATTCGAGAACCAGCCATTGATGCTTTCAAGAGATTCATCATCGAGATCTTCGACATCGTCCTCTCCAGCGAAATTCAGATCACCTCTAGCTCGTCTTGACGAGCCATATACTGACTCTGGCTCTTCAATTTCCATTTCGGAGATAGATGGATATGAAGACTCTTGGTCGACCTGAAAATACACATGACTATACTCTGATGGTACTCGCGATCGGCTGCGTGAATTTGGGACAGAACCACCTTGGCTTGCGACGTTTCTCCGACTGCGGCTGCGGGATTGATGAAGAGGGGACCAGCGGCGTGGGTTTATAGGGCTAGAGCTCGGCCTATTGATATGATGAGAATCAAATTGATCAGGTGTTCTAGGATTCATCAGTCCACCCAGATCAGTTTTGATACTATAGTCGCCACTTGAAGTCTGGTACTTTATTGAAGTCGGACTGCCCGCACGCCTTCGACGACGGCCCCGTTCTTCTTCAAAGTGACTGCTCGTGTCTGAATCATGTGAAAGCCGACCATGTTCTCCGTTATCATCAACTATATTTAGTCAGTTAGTTTTTGTTCATTAATGAGCGGGTTGACAACGAACGTCGCATTTGATGAGTCAAGAGAGCATATCGTTGGATCTCCGATTTTGAAAGTACACGTAACACAATGACACTAGTTGATGTCTCTTCAAATCTTTCTTTACCAATCTCTAGAGCCCTAGGGCTGATGAGCTTGCGATCAACCTTTGTCCACCGTGCTCCCGATGGCACGCCTTCCAAGTGGGCATCCTTGGCCGGCGCAACCCCTTCTCGGAATGGATTCGGTTCCTCGGCAAATCTTTCGCTAGGTTGTTTGAGAATTCCTTTAGATGGACCCGCGGGAATTGAATGGTTTTCTCTAGTCGATCGGCCGTCACCAGGGGTGATAGGCGGCTCGGCAAGCTCGGGTTCGGGGTCTGAATCTTCGTCCTCACTGGATGGCACAAATACTTGCACTGCATGATCAAAGTTCACGCGGGAAGGTAGATAAGACTCATTATCATCTAGCAAGGCTGGAACTCTACCGCTTTGGCCAGCTACTGCACCTTCGTTGCTTTCTGCGCCGTGAGATACAACAGCATCACCGTACTCGACATCCTTGGTCGAAGAAGGACGGGAGCGGACATGGGACCTTGACCTTTGGCGTTCAAAGCTGGGATATGGAGGGGGGCTTGATGATCTCCGACCACGAATTATCTGGAACTCCTCTGGCTCTCTAAATGACGGAAACGGGTCATTGTAATTGTAGCTAGATCTCCGGCTGCGAGATCTTGAGCTAGCCTCATTTCCATATCGCATGTGGTTGGCGTCAGGTACATGATAGACTCTGTGAGGAAGGTCGAAGTTTTGATCGCCACTGACAAAATCATCGCTTCGGTACCTGCTTCTTGATCTAGAAATCGAGTTGCTTCTAACGGATCGACCTAATGATCGAGTTGATGACCGAGGACGAGATAGGGGGCGCTTTTCCCGCTGTGCTTGTCTTTGTTGAACCAGGGAGCGCCACCTTCGAGCGTAGAATAAAGATTTATGCTCGCTCGAGTTATAAGTTGAAGCTGTCCAAGCCTCAAGGACAGCGCTTGCAATTTTCCTACCTGCTCCATTTAATTCTGGAATCTCCAAGTCTTCTTCATTATACCACCCAATCAACCGCTGCTTCTTCCCGGAGAGATTTTCAACGGAGTCAAGACGTGTTAGAGCGAATCTTTTCTGGTGTATATAGTCGCGAATAAGCCAGCGGGGCTGAAGCTCAACTCCTCTGTCGTGTTCAGTGTGCCTTTTATTCGCATCATCATTCGAATGATCACGCATTAGTGTTCCTGTAGAAATTGAATGCTGGCGGCCCTTCATTGGCTCCAAATGACCGGATTCAATCTCACTTCCAAATGGATCTTTGTGTTTCTCAGAGACAATGGAGTCACCCTGGTTCCTGAAGAGCTGTAGCACTTTAGCCCAGGGTTTCCATTTCGGTTTCGTTTCGATGTCAGAAACCCTGGTCGCATATGTATCATTTGCAACAGGGGCATGTTGTTCAAGTGACGACCTTTGGGGAGGACCTTGAGACCTGTTATCTAGATACCAATCTCCGTCTGAGCGCGTCCAAAGTGTCCGATCTTCCCGGCATACTGATGATGAGCCAAGAAACTCAGGCGCCAGACTGTTCATCGCCATTGCAACTTTTTGGTTGAACTGCTGCTTTGCCAAAGATGACGCGCTGACTCGTCGACGAAGTCCATACAACGATTCAGGTGGTGGAGAATGATTGCGCGTCGCTGGAACCAGTGCTTTCTCCCGCGGTCGATCTGCCCAATATGCCTCTTCTCTTTCCACTTGGGCTCTGCCCTTACGGTCGTACCTGTGCCCTGCTACGATAACTTCATCCCACATCCGTGCCATCCACAGTGGGTCCACAGCACCACTGCCAACTTGTAGCTGCTTGGCTTCTTCATTTGTCATGTTGCGAGGACTAAAATGGAGAAGAGGTCCCAATACTGGGTGTTGGGAAGTAGTTATCGTGCCAGAAAGTCCCTGCATTGAGAGAGATTTCGCATCGAACGATGCCTCTGTACACTTCAAACCTGCCATTAGACCCAGGGTTGCAACATCACGCATCGACATTTGCATTGGAACATTTGGTAAATCGGGTGGACATCGATCAGCATCCCCTTGTATCAAGTCGAGAACCATGGACCTCCCACTAGAAAATTGCACTGCTCGGCAAAAGGAAACCCAAGATGCCTCACCAGCTGAGATAGACGACAACTCCTTCTTGCCGATAGTATCTAACAGCGCAGCCGCTGAATGATCATTCGCCTGGCTTTTGGCTAAGCCAAGAAAGCCGAGATCTGGTAGAGACTCCGCTCCTTTTGCATAAGACGGAATATGAGGAAGAGTTCCGGGCCAAAGGTCTTTCTTCAAGCTGACCTGGGGCACCCAGTACACGATCCGAAACCTGAACTGGCTCATTTGCCAAACTCGACGCCCTCGGCCAGGCATTTTCCCAAATACCACCGAGTCGCATAATCGGATAAGCTGACCGGTCACGATGTATTGTTGTGCTGCCTGCAGAACTGCCACGACCATAGCCAAGATTGCGACTACAAGAGCCGCGATCGTGGCTGACGTCGACGCATCCATCTTCGCACGTTTTCATGGCATCTTTGTGGGATCGGTTTCCCGCGTAAGCACATTCAGCTACATATCAGCTGGCGGCTAACGTAAAATCCTCGAGATCATCTCGTCGAATCAAGTGCCAGGCTCGCACCTGTCAGCACCAGTACCTTTCCGGACTAGTGAGCTCTCGGGCTATGCCGTCGCTTCGAGCAAGCGATTCCGGGGCGCGCCATCGTAAATGCCAAGATGTGAAATTTTCTATCATTGAAGAGTGCTGATCGGGTAATCGGTCTCCTAACGGAAGATGTCGTCTCGTTCAGAGGCTTGTTGACAGAGAGCAGAGGACGCATTCTTATATCCCTTATCACCGAGGGCCGGGCCGGCACCGGAACGCGAATCCATACCCGTGCCTTCCAAGGTTAGTGAAAATTACATAGTGCCCCACTTGGTCGAGGGCTCGCCAAGAAAATGGTCATTTTAATACTCAGTCATATATTTCAATCATATAACCTTTGAATTTTCCCAGTAGAAATTTCTTCGCAAAATTAAACGTCCAGTCTAGGATTCGAACCTAGGCGGCCTCGGCCATATCATTAGCAATGATACCCATTAACCACTCTGGCAACTGGACATTGGTGTCTAATCTGCAAACAACTTGGTGAAGAGTGCTGTTAGGTGGACCCCTTCAGGACCCTCATTCGGACTCCCACTAAACTGTATCTGGTCTAGTCTGTAATCTTCCATACAATCAGGCCAGAGTGGTAAGGTAACTCAGAAGTTGAAGTACCATTTACATACAATCTACGGAGTAGTCGATGATGAATTCTTTTCTTTTGAACTAATATAATTCTACCTAACATACCAGGGCTAATCGTTTCATATAACGCTTCTTCAGGACAGCGATACTCGTAGGTAAAGCTTGTAAATAATTACGACTTTGAAGGATCGATTGATCTCCCTTCAGGTCGTATAATTAGGCTCAAAAGTCCCTGTATTTAATGCTTCTTAGAGAGATGAGAGTACATAGAGGGCTTTATACGGTAGCTTATTCGGACTAAGGTCTAGAAAACCTGCGCTGGTAATTATTTCAAACTCTTATTTGTTAATCATCAATATGTTGGAGATCTCCGGGCTGGAGCTCTCCGCCTCGTGACCTATATCTAGCACGCCAGAGCTCTCCATCTTCTTCTAGCATCAGTCATCCACTCATTAATCATCAGTGCCATCTTCATCTTTCCCCATAGAGCCCCCATGACAATATGAGGAATTGAAAGTTGGCTTGGGCCCTCAAAAGACCGCAATATAGATGCTAGCCATCCCTTGAGCGAGAATGCCCACGATTGCGGGGGGTGCGGCACTTTTGCATTGACCGGGAAAAGTGTAACCGGAAATGCATGCAAGGCGACACATAAGGTATTTTTATTGAAGATCAAGCTATCACTTTCTCCCCGGGTCAATCTCGGCTTTATTTCACATTTAGTCCATCTCCGCACGGGGGATGTGGGGGTGGGGCTACCCCCAAGGGCAAATAAACTTGAAATTATGTACTCTTAGTCGAAGGATTGTCCTTCGAAGGCAATTTTCTAGTAAATCCTTGAACTCAAATAGCTCCACAGTTACAACAGGATCTTGGCTATTGTTTTTAACCGAAATACCCCATGTTTTGCCCCCTGCGTAGTTTTGCATTCGGGTAAATGTAATCGGAATCTTCCCCTCTAGCGACGTAACGACCATATTTATTTCGATACCTAGCCTTTGATAAATCAGTCAACGAAAATCACTCACGGTATTTCCCTCCTACGGGGTCGTCGACATGAGATTATTTTCCTTGTTGTTCCTTCGAACACTTGTTGTTCTTGGAGCGGCAACTCAGATCCACGCAAAAGGGTCAGTCGCTGTTAGCCTAACCAACTCAAACACAACATCATTGCAAGACATTGTGACATGGGATGACAAATCAATCCTTGTGCACGACGAGAGGGTGATATTGCTGTCTGGCGAATTTCACCCATTTCGTCTCCCATCGCCAGATCTATGGCTTGATGTCTTCCAGAAGGTCCGTGCCCTTGGGTTCTCGGCCATCTCCTTCTATCTTGACTGGGCACTTCTCGAGGGTGAGTCGGGCCATGTACGAACTGATGGCGTTTTTCACTTGGATAAGTTCTTTGCTTCTGCCAAGGAGGCTGGAATCTACCTGATAGCTCGTCCTGGGCCCTACATCAACGCTGAGGTATCCGGCGGAGGCTTCCCGGGCTGGCTGCAGCGAATTGAAGGTCCATTCAAAAGCACAAATCCAGAGTATTTGAAAGCCATTACACCGTACATTGCAGCCGTTGGCGAAATTATTGCGCGCGCACAGATCACTCATGGGGGCCCTGTTATCCTGCTGCAGCCAGAGAACGAGTATACCTACTGCGTGAATGAGACGGGATATACTCAGATGAATAACATGACAGTGACGACAACTGACACGTCTTGCCTCGAGAAAGAGTACATGCAATATGTGGAAGATCAGTATCGCAAATCTGGAATTGTCGTACCTTTTATTGTGAACGATGCCACTCCAGCAGGAGACTTCGCGCCCGGCTCAGGAGTTGGCGCTGTCGATATTTACAGCTTTGACTTTTATCCACTTGGATGGAGTACTGCGCGTATGTTGAGTTACTAAAAAAACCCACCATCACGTTGTACCTGACTGACTTGAGGACTCTGAAGCATTGAATCCATCGAACTGGTCGGCATTAAATGACCCCCGCTCATACTATAACTTCTCTGTGCACGATCAACAAAGCCCCAACACGCCTTTCTCAATTTCGGAGTTTCAGGGTGGAGCACCCGACTCCTGGTAAGTTATTACAGTCATATATTAATCCCGGTTGAATTGCTTTAACATGATTATAGGGGCGGAGTTGGCGTGGATACCGTTGCTACCCATATTGGACCCGAGTTTGGGAGGGTCTTTTATAAGTTGAATTATGGATATCGTGCCGCTATTCACAGTCTTTACATGGTAAGTCATCAAACCCTATAAAACTTCCGAAACTCATTATTATAGATCTTTGGCGGCACAAATTGGGGGAACCTAGGTCACCCAGGAGGCTACACATCTTACGACGTCGGAGCTGCGATCAAGGAAGATCGTCAAGTCACTCGAGAAAAGTACAGCGAGCTCAAACTTCAATCTGCATTTCTTCAAGCTTCCCCCGCCTACCTAGTATCGACTCCACACAATGCTAGCTACGGCGTGTATACGGATAGTGACGTCCTCTCAACAACTCGCCTTTCCACTAATTCTACCAACTTTTTCATTGTGCGTCATGGCGATCTTGCTTCGGAAGATGAAACCCCCTACAAACTCAAGATACCCACATCCCAAGGAGATGTCACAATCCCCCAGCTAGGCGGATCGCTCAGCCTAAATGGCCGTGATTCCAAGATTCATGTCTCAGATTATTATTTGGGTGGAATCAACTTGATCTACTCTACGGCTGAAGTATTCACATGGAAGAAAAGCGGGTCAAAGTCCGTTCTCGTGCTCTATGGGGGGCCCAATGAGACTCACGAGTTTTCTGTCCCTACGGCACAGGGCTCGCCATCTCAAACTGAGGGAGATGGTCTAAAGGTCAAACTGATCTCTTCTGTTGGGACAGTTATTCAATGGTCGGTGGAGACAGAACGGCGGGTAGTACACTTCTCCGATGAATTGGAGGTACACCTGCTGTCCAGAGAAGAAGCTTTCAATTACTGGGTTCTGGACTTGAAAGCTCCTGCTCCGCTTGGAAGACACGCATCCTCAACTCGCTCAAACAATTCGGTTGTTGTAAAGGCCGGCTATCTTCTCCGAACTGCCGATGTCTCTCATGATACTCTCAAACTCAAAGGAGACATTAACAAGACCACTGAGATTGAGCTCATTGCGGGGCCTCCTTCCATATCTTCCATATCTTTCAACGGAAAGAAAATCGAAACCTCGACAACTAATGGCCGTCTCCATGGAAATGTCAATTACAGAAAACCTGATTTTAAGCTCCCTAATCTAGGTTCTCAAAAGTGGCATTATATGGATTCTCTGCCCGAGATCAAGCCTGGATACGATGACAGCAAGTGGGTAAAATGCAACCACACAACTTCCAATAACCCACGCAACCTTACAACACCAATATCTTTATATGCTAGTGATTATGGGTTCAACGGCGGCTCTCTGCTTTATCGCGGAAGGTTCATTGCAAATGGCTCAGAGGAATCCCTGTACCTGCTCACCGAAGCTGGATACGCCTACGGACACAGTGTCTGGCTCAACTCTACGTACCTTGGATCCTGGGAAGGGAGTGCGGCCGACATGTTCTACAATCAGACACTCTCTCTTGGAGATCTTCAGAGCGGTGAAACCTATGTGTTCACGATCTTGATTGATCATATGGGCAACGACGAGAACTTCCCTGCCAATATTCCTTTGATGAAGGATCCAAGAGGAGTCATCGACTACGACCTTCATGGCAGAAGCAGAGATGCTATTTCATGGAAGATCACTGGTAATCTAGGAGGTGAACAGTACAAGGACCTGAGTCGGGGGCCTTTGAATGAAGGTGCTATTTATGCTATACGGAAAGGGTATCATCTCCCTGGTGCGCCTACCAGTGGATGGAAGACTCGCTCGCCATTGAATCAGACATCTGGGCCAGGTGTTAGCTTCTACGCCACATCGTTCAACCTCAGCATGCCGTTGGGCTATGATATCCCACTCAGCCTGGCATTCACCAACACGACCTCGGAAGATTCATCTATCGGCTCCTTCCGGTCCGAAATATTTGTGAATGGGTGGCAATTTGGCAAGTATGGTATGTTTGGGACGCAACTAAAAAATCTGATGACTTTCTCATGTCTTCATCTTCCTTGGGACTAACTTCTGATAGTAAACAATGTTGGGCCACAACTGCGGTATCCGATCCCCGAGGGAATTCTGAATTACAATGGCTCCAATTATTTAGCCTTGTCAATCTGGTCAACAAGTTCGACTCCTTTCTCACTAGCTGGACTGGAGCTCGAAGCCGATGCTATTATACAGAGTGGCTACCACAAACCAGGTCTCGTCCAAGGACAGCAATACGCGAAGCGGCTTGACTCTTACTGAGAAACTCGCTTGATTCAAGTACGAAGTAGCATTACCAGTCGATTATTGAGATTCTTCAAATAGAATTCCCTGGCCAGCTTCCAGACCCTAAAAATTCGTATTGTACAAACTATGCGCTCAAACTCATAAGTGAAGTATGCAAGAATAACGTGGTCCGCTATGTCGTGATCAACTTCCAAGGTTCGCTCTTTTCTTTCTCCGTTGTCTTCTGTGAATTCTCGTGCTAGCAAGAAGCCTGTAAACAACCACCAAAGCAAGAGCGGCATATATGGCGACGAGCGGTAGAAACAAAACAATAAAAATCAATGCGTCCCACGAACATACAGACACCCACTTCACACTTCCCCAGAAAAGTCTCCAGAACAAATGTGGACCCCATGACATTGCGTCGTGTTCCTCAGGTTGCTCCCTCGGTAGCTCATTATTCTGAGCCGGAATCATCTTATCTGGATATGACCAAAAGTTGTGCACGCGTGGCCCCTCATCTCTAGAAGTGTTTTAAACCTCAATTCGATCTCGGGACTCACCCTGAATAACCTCTCTGGGTATTCGGGTATAGTAAGGCTGAGAAAGCAGGTTTCTGTAGACGCATCGTGGATGTTACTGATGATCCACAAGTAGTTCCCTGTATTTGGGATATTCTCTTTAATTCGAAATTTTTTTCGTCAGCTTGGGTTATCAATATGGGTGTTTCTTAGGATCGAGCTTCGAAAAACTGTTCAAATGTTGGGATATACCTGCGATATACTGTCTTCCGGCTTTGCGGCTGTTCCTGAAATTCTTGTATAGTGTTACCGTGTCGCCGCTGCCTTCCCATGTAAGGTTGAGTATATCATTCAGATGGAAAGTGGGTGTGTCCGTGGTAGGATATGTGAAGAACTGAAGACGGAAGTCTGGTGCCACCATGACGATGGTTCATTGAGGGACTTCAATGTAGCTGGCAAGTATCGGATAGGGTGAACGAGATGGTGTAAGGCATTGATTTTTTCAGTAAGTTAAGGGGAGGTACTGATCATTTGAAGTTTATATACCGATTTGCGGGGAAATAAAGCACCTCCAAACAACATGGTGGCTGAAAGGCCTGACATTCGGGGAAAGCCGCAAAAAACTGCATAACTACCCATCCATGGGCAAAAGGAAGACAAACATTGAACTACTACGAATGGAACAATCCATGGATTATGTACGGAAAGGGTTGATAGCTAGAGCGTTTGAATTCTTCTATAAACAAGATCAGAATCATTAGACATGCGCTTTGCTCTAGCAACATTGAGCTGACAGATAATCACAAGCCATTATGGCTCCCGCTAGCTCAATGACAGGCAAGGCACGCGTTACTATGCACAGCATGTATAAACAGGAAGTAGAAATCATTCAAAATGTGCACAATGCGCCAATATATTCAAGAAGGGCGAACATGTTTTATCGAGCAACCTTATTTCTCGCGCTCGCGACCCTTCTCGCCTCCCCAGGAGACGCGGGGAATGTGTCCGCGCGTGCCGGATGGAGATCCTCCGGAGCCGGAGCCAGAGGATGGGTCTTCGGGGCTTTTGCTCTCAGATGGACGGATGTCGTCGGCGAATTGGACTTTGTTGGCGACTTGGCGAGGTTCGCCGTCGTCTTCACTGTCTGATTCGACGGCGTCTTCGTCTTCTTCGCCGGACTCGAATTCGGAATCGCTGCGGATTTCACCCAGAGCGGCAAGACGGCGGCGACGTTCGGCGGGGGTTTCGCCGGTGTCGTCTTCGCGTTGTTGGGGGGCGGCGCCGAGGCCGTATGCCTTGCGGAGGCGAGATGGGGGGACACGCTCGGTGCCGTCGTCATCGGAATCACGACGAGCGCGGGCGCGAGGAGCGGGGCTGAAGTTGCTTCGGCGGTCGTGGGCAGCAGAGCCCTTGGTGAACTTAGCAACCGAGGAAGCAACGTTTGGAGGAGCAGCATTGCCACGGTCTGTGTCAGACTCTTCGTCGCTGCTGAGCTGGCTGTCCGAAACAGACTCAGATTCCAGCTCTGCGTCTTCGTGGATCGTGCCCGCTGTAGCAGTTGCAGCAGCAGCTGAAAGACGGCGCTCAGTATGTTCTTCGCGCTTGACGTCGTCCTTGGCAGCTTCCTGTACTGAGGTGGGAGCATCGGTTTGTTGCACGACATCACGACGGGACTTAGCATCCAGACCCTTGATTTGCTGGAAGAACTCATGCTTGTTCATGCGACGGCCCTTATGGCCAATGCCATGTGAGTCGACATCGCTGCTCTGAGCAAGTGTGAACCGCAAGCCATCGTCCGCGGTCCAATCGTCTGTCTCGACACGAGGAGCAGGCTTCTGCTTCTTCTGGGAGGCTTGGCCTTCTTCCTCCATACCAAGCCAAGTACCCATGCGACCAAGACCACGGCGGATAGGCTGTTGAGAGGCCGGGCCTGCCTCGGCTTCGGGCTTGGGTGGCTTGGGCGCCTTGCCTGGCTTCTCGGTGGCAGGAATGGAAAACTTCTTGATAACTTCTCCGTCTTCGTCTTCAACAATGATGGTGTTTCCGAATTGATAAGCGTGGGCAGACTTAGGCTTAGCCTTGGCCTCGGCGGCAGGCTTCTCATCTGGTGCTTTGTCTTTGCCCCAGGAGGTTCCGTACCCAGTCCAAGTAGCCCATCGGCTACGGGCCTTCTGGTACGGATGGCCAGTCTTCTCGCCGATTTCTTCCTCAACCTTGTCGCCTTCAGTCTTGCCCTCATGAGGCTTGCTCTGAGATGCAGAAAGCTCGCCCGTGCGGTCCTCTTCGAGCTTGATACGCTGTTCGTCGATGTGCTTGGCCTTCTGCTCGGGAGTGAGGTTCGTAGTATCTTCGGTCTTAAGCACATTACCCTCCTCGTCTTCGATGATCATGTGATGACCTTCTTGATAGACCTCAAGCTCAGGCTCGCGGCCAAAGTGCTCACGCTCAGTATTTGGAGGCGAGGCGCCTCGGTCAACTTGGTCGCGTTCTTCGAGCTCCGCTTTCTCGTCCTCCTCTGCGCGGCGATTAGGCATGATAGCAGACTGGCTGATTGGGCCACCTGCATCGTGATGCTTGCGATGCTTCTTTTTGCGTCGGCGAACAGGTTGATTCGGGACTCCTGTTTGTGATTCATTTTCTTCATCGTCGCGCTGGCGTCGAAGGAAGTGACCGGGCATTCCAATTGGTGGCAGAGTTCCTGGTGGGTATTCAGGTAATCTCTCGTCAGACGATCCTTCCATATCCTCCGACTTGCGGAAAGACATGGAGCCCTTGGCAATAGATTGCACACGAGGCAAACGGTTCATCCATGATGGGCCTTCTTCGTTGGCTTGGGTGTAGGAAAGCGTGACCGTCAATGTGTTGATGCGCTTTCCAAGAGTAAACACGGCAATAGAAGAGCCGTGAACAAGAATAGATGATATAACCATAAACGTTGTTATGGGCCAGATAAGCTGCACAATGTAGTAATCTTTGGTTCCTGCTGTGGGTAACTCGCCTTCGGGCAATGGCTGAGTACTGTCTGTCTCCAGTTCAGCTCGGGCAAGGATTGCGGCAAAGATAGCACCGACACCGATGGGACCGAAGTGACCAGCGAACAGTGCCTCACGCCAAGTTTTGACGTCCGGTATTACCGGTTTCAAGAGTAACATGATCGGTATACGCCGGAAAAAGATGACTAGTAATGCTATCACCACTAGTCGCCACGGTACAAGGCCAATTTCAGGCGAGTTGTATGCTTCCCATGGAATGATAGCTCCGAAGTAAACAAAGTACGCCAAGTTGAGAAGTAAGTCAATAACGTTGGAAACGTGCGACTCTTCGGTCTTCTCCGTGAACCAACCGTCGTTACTGAAGCCGACACCACACGCGAATCCGATAAGCAAGTCGTCCATGCCCAGTAGACTCCCGGATCCAGCACAGAAGACAGCGAGCACGAAATAAAACACCAGGAAACTCTCACGATCAATAAGACCTTTGCGCTCGGCAAGCTTGATTGAATGACGTGCAAAGTAGCCAATCAAGAATCCGTAGACGGCTCCAAAGACACACTCGTAGAGAATGGTCACACAGATCCAATTGAGTGTAACTTCTCCGGCATCGGGTCGGTACCGAAGCAGAAAGAATGAGAGATAGATGAACGGGAACGCCATGCCGTCGTTACAGCCCGATTCGGCGGACAGAAGGTCACGCAAATGCTTTGGCACTCGCTTGGCGAACTTACCCTTACCGACGACGGACGACGCCAGGACAGGATCGGTAGCTGTAACACATGCAGCACAGACAAGACTTTCGAGCCAATCGAGCGGAGGAACCATCCACCAGATGAAAAGACTTGTAATCAGCCAGCCCCATGTCATTACAGGGAGCAGAAGGAACACAACGGACCTCCAATGCCGTTCCATGTAGGCCTTCGGCAATTCGACACCGACGGCGAAACATTGCACGACAAGGACAATTCGGGAGCATTCCAGCGTGATTTTGTCGACATTACCCCAATCGTGGGGATTGAAGAGGTTCGCCGCATGGGGGCCGAAGATGATACCGCAAAGGGTGGCGACGGTAGCTTCGCCGATGTAGAGTTTCTCCTTGACGAACAGGGAGCACAGCATGAACAGGCCGGTGAAACCGCCCAGGATCATGTAAGCCAGATGCGGCTTATCGATATCGAGGTGGTCCCAGGCCATGGTGAAAAATCGGCTGCGGCGACTTTAACAATTGTGAGGGGCCGGGCGCGTAGCGCTTCCTACCAGGGCTTGTTGAGAGGAGTCCCGGCTTTGTGTTCCTCCTTCAGCACTTCCCCTGCCAATTCAATAACCAGAAGAGCTCCGCCACCGTCGCAGGAACGAGAATGTCGGCATGCCTTGGGGGGTGGGAGTGGGAGTGGAGAGGGGACGATTGTCGAGGCCTTGTAGGGCTGAGAGGTCAAATCGCGGCTCGGGAGTTACTCGGGAAACTCCGGTCGACTCAAGCTCCGGCGATGCAGGGCGATTGGCAGAGTGCGCGTGGGCAAAGCGCGAAGTTAGGACTCGAAGGAAGGAGGCTCTTCTCGGCGAGTGATCGAAGGAAAAGAAAAGAGAAAAACGAAAAACGAGAAACGAGAAACAAACGGGAGGCAGAATGAGGCAACCGCGTAAAATGCAAAACGGGGGCCGGCCTGAGCCCTTGGAGTCTTGGAAGTCTTGGAACTGGAGGAGGAAGAGCGGAAGTGCCTCTGGAAAGACGAGGAGTGCGCCAATCGCAGGTTTTGGTTACGGCGGGATTCGTCAGCCCAGACTTTGGCGCCCCACGCTCAGGCGGACTGGCTCTTGGCTCGGCGGAATAATACGTTCGGTATTATTTAGACGGAGTAAATAGAGCCATGTATAGAGCACGGGGAAGTTATAACTTATTGACAGGGAGCGCTATTTAACATGAGACCGACTCACCAAAATTGAGGTTGTCCCTGAGCACTAACAAAGAACCCTGCCGATCTCCGGTATGCAATACGGGTATGCTTACGGAGTACATTCTCCGCCAAGACAAACGCGCGAAAAAGCCCAGAAAAAGTGGGAGATGTGGAGCTACTCGTGCGAACGGACGTCATCGGACCAAGTGCCGACTAGGATAATTACCTACGAATTAGATCTGGACAGTATACATCAGAGATCTTCATGCAAACGCCTGTACGCAACCTAAATCCAACATGGGGAATAACTGCGCAAAGCGCGGGAGCAACGAAATCAATGCGGCGCCAACCCGCCAGCGACTCTCAGGCTATACCGGTGAACATATACGCAATCCGTACCGAATCGACAGGCCCAGGCTTGCAGGCGCCCCCGATCGGGGCAACTGCGGGGAAATAGGATCATAAAATGCAAGAAATGGGGAGAAAGATGGGGAATGGCTGGGAGTATCAAAAGCAATTATGCCTGCACGATCCAGGATCGTCCAGGATCTTCGTCGTGCCGGCCCGCCACCGCTCCTTTGGCGGGCCTCGCGCGTAACTCACAAAATAGGGGACTTGAAAAGGGTTCGTCGACCCTGTCTCAGGGTCTGGATGCTTGAACCCCTTTGCCCCGGCTCTCAGGGGCCTCTATTCGCCCGTCGGCATCCCTTCCACCTCGTCGCTAAGACGGCGCCAATTGTCCGCCTGCAGTTCGGAGTACTTCACTCGTTCCTGGCTCCAGTCCTGGTGCAGCCGGCTGATGTGGTACTGGCTCTGCTGGAAGTGGACGAGCTCGTCGCGGATACACTCCTTGATAAACACGCCGCGAGCATGCTGTTGCACGATCGACTCCTTATCCTGCGCGACAAGTGGGGTTAGTCACACCGAAAGAACAGCTGAGCATCATTGACTGGTGGGGCGAACAAACCTTGAAAATCGAATCTTCCACTTTTTCGATCTCTCCGGGCTTTGCGCTGCCCGATGGTCGCGTGCGTAGCTCCTGCAGCTTGCGTTCGCTGGCTTCAATGCGCTTCTCCAGCTGTGGGATATTGTTCCGAGCGTATCGATCCCGGCGGTCGAACATCTCACGGACACTAACAAGACAGTCCCGCTGGCGCTTCAGGTCTTCCAGGACACCTTCGCTCCATGCTCGGGCTTCATCTTCCAACAGGCTTTGGCTTGCCGATAGATGGCGGGCGGTCGCTGTGATTCCAATGTTCAGTGAGGGAACGTCATTTGTATCGACCGAGTAAGTATCCTTGGTCACTTCGGTTAATGACTGCAGCGCCAAGGAGAATCGGAGGTGGTCCGCAGCCAAGCCATCGTTGCGCTTGGCAAGGCGTTCGAGTAACGTGCATAGATTAATGTAGATTTCAGCCGATCGTTTGACGCCGTTTCGCACCGTATCGAATGTATCTTCTAGATTGCTTGGCAAGGAATCTTCGAGATCCGGGGGAAGGGCCCGATCACTGAACTCATCTTGAACCGATATCGTGGCTTGTTTGCGCCAAACAGAGAGTTCCTATTATGAGTTAGCCGTTTGTTATATGATCAAAGAGCAGTGGTAGTACCGTGGGAACAGTAAGGAACATCACAACGAGCTGTTCTTGGCCAAGCACCGGGTGGCGCACGAGCGAATTGGTAAATCTGACAAGTCCACGGCGACGTTTCTCCAGAAAAGAGGATGAGTCGGCTGATAGGTGAGTACCATTTACTTCAAACAGTGAGCATGTCATTTGGAGCGCTTTGACCAGCGTACATACCTGAAACTCGCTTGGGAGGAAGAAGAGGCAATTGACGGAATGGGAATCGTTTCTGGAGACAATCAAGAAGCCATACAAAGTCGCTGTATCGACGGACGACGGTACTTCCCCGTCGCGTCGATTTGACCTCATAGTTGCGATGCTGGAACATGAATACACCCTCCTTCTCGGGGAGCAAGTTGATCGTCACAAACTCCTCAACCTGGGGGTTGGTTGCACGAGTAATCCCAATAGACCGGCGCTGGGGAGGCGGTGGTGGCGGCGCAAGAGGGTTAGGATCTCCCGGACGAAAACCGCGAGGTGGTGCACCATCGAACCCAGCGAGGTCGGCAGGCATGCCAGGGTTGCCATCCCATCCGGAGCCAGAGCTGCTGGGCAATCCGCCCACATTCGGGTTGTTCGTATCTTCTCGTGTGACTTCAATTCGGCTTGTCTCCTCAACAGCATTGCCTGACCAATCATTATTCGTAGAACGGACACTTCCAAAGCCATTTAACCCGCGTGGCTCTGCGGGTGCTTCATGATTGTGGTTTTTGTGCATGTCTGGACTCCCCCATGGGTCAGCCTCCAAACCGCCGCCGTACGACTCCTGCCTGGATGCTTGAGCCCGCGCAGAGGGAGGCTCTTGGGAAGGTAAAGGCTGGGACGGAGGAGTTGTCGGTCGGTCGTGGGCTGATGATTCATTGCCGCGTAGGCGTTCAAGGAAACCACTTTGGGGCTGGGGGAGCTCTAAAAGACGTAGTTAGTAATGTTGTATATTGTAGCTGCCAGCAATGCACCACGTACTCTTGCGATAATCGTCTACCGTGTCAAAAGATAGGTCCTCGCCCTGCTGTGCGAGCCCGACGAGCGCTAGTAGAACATTGAACTCGGCGCGACCAAGGCCACTTGGACTTTCTTGGTCTCCGGTGACTACCAAATTCAGGATCTTCCCTTGATCTGATGCGGTAAGCCCACTGCTCGACAAGATCTCCCTCACGGAGGTCAGACCAACGCCGGAGCCCACCCTGTCCCCGCTGTTCAGGATCAGGTCGTATGCGTCGACATAGCTATCGGGAACATCGGTCGCGGGTAGCAAGGTTTTCAAAGGATCGCGCCGGGCAGTACGCTTCGCGGTGTTGCTCTGGTTCCAGGGCGAGGAGCTGTCGTCTGCGCCGTCGTCCGCGAATAGCGAGGCTGACCCGCCACCCGACTCGTCGGCAAACAGGGAGGACTTGGAACGGTGAGCCGAGTTGGGCCCAGAGGGCTCATCCGGAGATGTGCCGAACAGTGACATCTGGGCGCCGCGAGGTGGTGTTGCTGGGCGCGTGGAGGGAGGTTGGTGGGAGAGGTGCTATTGGAGGTTGCTCGATGACGAATAGGCTCGACGATCCGGAGCTAGCTCGGAGGCGGGTGCAGAATGCGCCTGTCCACAAATGCCCAATATCTTTAGCCCCGAGAACTTCCCCTGCGGAGTAATGACTGTGAAGGAGTATCAACAGCTTGTGCCTTCAATTGGGCGAGGGAGTTCCAGGGTTGGTGGAGAAGGTGACGGAATCCCCGGTTGTCATGATAAGGTCGGCCGGCCGTGCTCAGCCCCGAGGTTCCATACTGCGATAAAGGCCAAGGTTGGATCTGAGCAGCTTGGGCGATCATCATTGGTAAGATCTGGGTACTTTCATAGTAATTTAGTAACATGCGTTTGTTTGAATATGTTTGAGGCCTAGTATTTGGGAAGCTCAGACTTCTCCAACTTAGCCTCGACAGCTGGGGTATATACCACGGGCATTGGGAAGTTAGAAGCTTCAACCTTAGGTGACAATTGTTAAATTCGGTGATACCAAGCATTTGTAATGCTAGCAACGCTTGTCAACAGATAGAATTTGACTTTAGCTCGACCAAGGAAAACTATTGGATTTTGAGTGCCCTGTGTCTCCGGTCCAGCTATCAGTAGTCAAGGCAATAAATCCCGTTGATATCGCCGTTATTGTGCCGCACGGATCTCAACTTTATGCAATCAACAAATCCAACTGCTAATCGGAAAGCATATTGCCGATCTTTCCATACGAGCAAGTATTGGTCTCATCCCAGCAGGAAACTTGGGGAGCATCTGCGACTTCTCCAAGACAAGTGGGGCCAGGCTTATCAAACATCGGAGGGCAGCTCCGACATTTTCCACGGAGCAGAAGGATCCTGATAACGAAAATAGAATGATATTTCAATTTAACAGAAAATCCATAGATCTACCTTAGTGAACTTACCCCGCGAAGATACAGTGCGCGTACAACAAAGTAGGAAGCTGGTTCCGTTGGTGCATGTCGGGGGTGAGCCCCGACTCGCCGTGATGACCGTGATCTATATCTAGCTGGGGGGTATAGTCATCTTCTCCGCATAAAGGTTCTTGATTATCGGGTTTTCTGAACTTGCCACATATTGGGACATCATGATGCTCTCAAAGACATTGCATCGATCAGCTAGGCGGATTTCATGTCAGAGTAGTGGCATTGGAATATTCCGCCGCCACTTGACTTTACTCAGTCCACCAAAATTCCAAAATGAGCAGCCAGTAAGTCCAAGAAGCAGGAACTAATTTCAACCGGTATCTAATTGATTGATAAAGAAAGACTATGCGAAGGGCTCACCGGAGAGGACAGAACTGACCAAAGCTATCCGAAAGCTGAAGAGCGAGTTCCCTGTCTCTATCCCAATAAGCGTCAATGGAATCGAGGTATGCTCAAAATATCATGTTCAAAAGAGCAAAGTCATACTAATAGTGATCTAGATTGAAAGGAAGGCATCTCGAACCCAACCGAACCCATCCCAACACCGCGAGATCGTTGCCAACTATACATCTGCAACGCCAGACCAAGTTAATACAGCTATCGATGCCGCCCTCGCTGCCAAACCAGCATGGGAGGCCATGCCATTCGAGGACCGTGCTGCAATCTTTCTACGTGCAAGCGAATTAGTTACTGGAAAATACCGCTCGGAAATTGTGGCTGCGACAATGCTGGGCCAGGGAAAGAATATCTGGCAAGCAGAGATCGACGCTGCGGCAGAAACGGCCGACTTCTTTCGAATGTACATTCAAGAAGCCTGGGATCTCTATTCACAACAGCCTCCTGTTCAATTAGATGGTCAGTGGAATAAGATGGAGTACAGGCCTTTGGAAGGCTTCACATACGCTATTGCTCCGTTCAATTTCACGGCTCTTGGAGCAACTTTGATCGGGCCTGCAGCCCTCCTTGGAAATGTCGTGATCTGGAAGCCATCTGATTCGGCTTTGCATGCTAGTTGGTTGCTTCACAGGATTCTACTCGAGGCTGGTCTCCCTCGCGACGTGATCCAATTCGTCCCAGGAGACGCGGAAGAAGTGACCAACGCGGTTCTCCAGCGACCAGAGTTCGGCGCTCTGACTTTTATTGGAGCTACTGAGACTTTCAAAGGCATCCAGAAGAAAATCGGGGATGGAATTGGCCAAGGCATCTACAATTCTTACCCACGTGTTGTCGGCGAAACCGGCGGCAAGAATTGGGGCATTGTCCACCCTTCTGCGGATGTTAAAAGTGCAGCATTGAACACGATCCGAGCTGCATTCGAATACCAAGGTCAGAAATGCTCTGCCAACTCGCGAACATATGTGGCAGAGTCAGTTTGGCCTGAATTCCAGAAGGTCTTGACTGAACAGACTGCTGCCCTGAAGATCGGCGATGTTGAGGATTATGGCAATTTCATCAATCCCGTCATTCACGAGCGGTCATTTGACAAGCTCAATAGCTTTATTGAGTCAGCCAAGACAGACCCCGAGCTGGAGCTTCTCATAGGTGGGAAAGCTTCTAAGGAAGAGGGCTACTTCGTCCACCCGACCGTCTATCGCACCTCCAATCCTAAGCATGATATCATGTCACGAGAACTCTTCGGACCCATTCTTGGGATATACGTCTACCCTGACAATGAATGGGAGAAGACACTGAACTTGCTCGACTCGACCTCGCGCTATGCGCTGACTGGCAGCATATTTGCAAAAGATCCATACGCCAGCAGACAGGCTCAGACTTTGTTGAAGCATGCAGCTGGTATGCTATACCTCAACACAAAATGCACTGGATCAACTGTGGCACAGCAGCCTTTTGGTGGAAGCCGTGACTCGGGGACAAATGATAAGACTGGGACAATGGCTCACTTGCAGCGATTCGTTAGCACGCGCACGATCAAGGAGGAATTTGTTCCATTGGAAAAAGTCGAGTATCCATCGAATGAGATTTAGAGACAGACCAGGAATAAGACGTATTGAAAGTCATACAATCAAATTAGTTGGTTTTGAATAGTTTCGAATATTTTCTGCAGAAGCGAGTCCCAAGTTCTTGTAGAAAAAAACAAGAAAGTAGATACATGTGTTCTGCAACACTTCTAAGTGACTTAAGGCAGCTTGCAGCAAATTTAAGTCTAGGAAAGCAGCCACAGATAACATGGTGGCTACAGCCGGGTTTTCCATAATTATTCTGTCACACTGTATGGCCAAAGGGAGTTCACATGGACACCAACGGATTGCTACGATAAGAAATCCAACTTCTAATCGAAATCAAGGAAGTATCAGCATAGGTTGGCCCCTCCGAAGGCGGCTTCCTGGAAGGCGCGGGGTAGATCTGGGTGATTGTGCAATATGCAAGGTTTCACCCCCAGTTTAAAACCCCAGCTATAGACAGGGAAGACTATTGGACGTCTAGTAGAGGAAACGCGAGCCTGTTCAATAGCAAGTACACATGATTCTTATATGCTGAGTTTTAAATGGAGCGGTCACATAACAAACATCGCAATGGTCATTATCTATGATCATCTGACTCAAACTCACCTCGCATTGATCTCCGAAAGGTTGGAAATGCTTTCCTTTGCAGGCCGATATGCGGGCTCCGAACTATGATTCCCCTCAAGTCGGATGGCATGCCCGACGAAGATTAGCTAGCGATTGGAACAACACATCAATACGCTTTGACAATAAGATTTTGCGAGTGAGATAAGAGTACTTCGTTAAGATCCCATTATTTCGAAGCCTTTTTCAGGTGCAGTTGCAAGCCAAAGTTCTAACAATTCGCGGGCATCGACATATTTGCAGAATGCTCTCTAAACGGGCTCCTCTTCGTCATCTTTCAAGCTTCCAGAATGCTCCCTTGAGTCTCTTCAAATACAAAGGCTACCATTCAGGCAAGCCTCGCTTTCATGATGTGACAGTCACGGAAATCCCAAAGCCACCAATTGAGTTGCCCGCTATGGCGAGGCTACCGACACCACTCCTCCTACGTTCTTTGATATTAACTTCTCTCATGACGTCTAAAGTATTTCTGAGACCGGCATTATTCCTTTTGAAAACGCTCAGTACATCCCAATCTGCTATTTTGAATGCAGATCGAAATCCATTACTCAACAAACTTCTCCGATGGACTGTATACAATCATTTCTGTGCAGGATCAAACCAGAAAGAAGTTTCGAGGACTGTGGCCGAGTTGAAGAAGATTGGCTATCAAGGTGTTATATTGGGTTATTCAAAGGAGGTAGTGCTTGACTTGAATGAGAAGGTTGCACAAGACGAATCTGGCACTGCGACCTATAGCGACAGATGCTATGAGGTCGTAGACGAATGGAAGCAGGGAACTTTGGACACACTTCACATGGTTGATGCTGGCGACTTTCTGGCGGTCAAGTACGAGAAATGATTCCTTATAATGACATGAGCTAACAACTTCTAGACTGACCGGTGCTGGCCCTATCTCAATCGATGCGATGGCTGCTCAGAAGCCAATGCCGACAGTACTTGTCGATGCTATGGACGAAATTTGTGAAGCTGCGAAGAAACAGGGCTCTCGTTTATGGATAGATGCTGAGCAGCAAATTCTTCAGCAGGGTCTGGATAAGTGGGCTATCGAGGTGATGCGCCGCCACAATAAAGGAAACACTCCCCTCATCTATAATACAATTCAAGGCTACCTGAAGGGATCTAAGGCAAACCTCGACAACCACCTTACTTTGGCCTCGAAAGAGGGATGGAGCTTAGGAATAAAGCTGGTCCGAGGCGCATACATTGAACATGAGACTCGCTCCTTAATCCAAAATACTAAAGAGGAGACCGATAAATCCTATGACTTGATTGCAGACACCATGCTCAGTCGTCGGATGCCCGCTCAAGAAAAAGACTTGCAGTTTCCACATGCCGCTCTTTTCCTTGCTACCCATAATGCAGCAAGTGCTGCCAAGGCAATCGCTACGCATCAAAAGCGATTGCTCAATAACGAACCCACCGTGCCACTCGAATGTGGACAGATCCAAGGAATGGCGGACGACTTGAGCTGTGAACTTGTGCAGAATTACGAACGCACCATGCAACAATCTTCTGCGTCGAACGTGCCCGTGCCTAAAGCTTTCAAATGTATGGCTTGGGGGTCTGTTGCGGAATGCATGCAATATCTTTATCGTCGCGCCATTGAAAATAAAGATGCGGTTGGGCGGACTCAACATATGGTAGATGCTCTTTGGATGGAGCTTAAGAGGCGGGTTTTTGGTTAAGAACTCAATAAATTCTTCATTTCGCTCAAGTTGCATAGCTTTTAACTACCAACAACTCCACCATTTGATGTCCATACATGACAGCAGTAATCGATCTTTCAAAAAAAAAATTTAATAACAATAATGAGACACTATTCCATCAAAGTAATTTGTTGCAAGTACTAAGGCATCGGGCAATTGGTGTCAGTCTCGGAACTTGTGTGAGATTGTGGTTATCACTAAAGATACCATCGTTGGAGCCTATCATCGGCTAAATTGCACCATACACAAAGTAGAATCAGATCGAATCTTACCAAAACTGTAAAGCATGTCTCCAAGATGTCCCCACCCTTTTCTCCGCTTATCATGTCATGGGCCCGTTTATCTGCCTGATAAGAGAGTCGGAAGGCCCTTCCGACGAGATGACTCTCCTGTACCCCGCCACTCAACATACTTGACATCGGAGAGAGACGCCGTGAGATTCTGATCTATAGTTTGAATTCAATTCGGGATTGCTCGCCGCCATGCCAGTGTCAAGCAGCAGATCGAAGGATAAAAAGTGTCAGAAGGCGTAAGTTGGCTCCCGCGATCGAAGTCTCGGAGCACGACTCCGGCTCTAACGCTTGAACACCGATAGTTGTACACGATGCCGATCTATGAAAGTGAAATGCTCAGGTTCTCAGCCTTGCACTAGATGTGCTCGCAAAAAGGTGCACTGCCAATTTCCGGCTGAAGATCTTCGGATCTCTGTTTCTGAGCGGTATGTTTAAGACAGCAACCGATTTTTTGCAAGCCTGGCTAAAAGCTTTTAGATATCTGCGACATCTAGAGGCTCAGCTACCACAAAATAAGCGCTCAAGTTCACAGGATGTAGTAGTGCAAAGGACGCCATCTGATGTTGGAAGTGACATCGGTTTACCGGTCACCCCCCAGAATCCTTTCATATTGAACAATGAGTCCAATGTTAATTGGAGACATCTCGTGGATGGTAAGATGATACAATGCAAATGCAGTACAATACTAAAGATCAATAAGGAAATGATCATTCTTTCGCTCCTGGGCTGCCAGAAACCCCTGAGCAACGAGAGGGGATAGACCCTGACCTTGAACATGACAGCCACAGGTCAAGGTTCTCTCGAAATCCACTCGTGGACAAAAACCCATCTTTTCAAAAGACACCAGATGGGCGGTTCTGTACGTACTGTATTGTTTGATCAAGTGCGCTCGCTGACGAGTCGTAAATAGGGTATATGGGACCAACATCTTCATGGTCTTTCTGCCGCCGAGTCCTAGAACTCATAGGGAGGCGGGTTCCTGAATCCAACTGTCCCCCAGATCCATGGCATCTAGATGGTATGGCATTTAAATTGCAATGGCGCCCAGCATCACCAGATGAAGAGCCTGATGTCTCGAATCTTCCCCCGCTTGATTATGCTTTATTCTTATTCAATACTGTGAAGTTCTACTTCGGCTTCTTGTCATTCATGATAGATGAAGATCTCTATCTTCGTGATCTCCATGAGTTCTACAAAGATCCTGCTGCCAAAGCGGCTTCTTCAAGGTACTGGTATGCTCAATATCTTCTTGTACTTGCTTTTGGCAAGTCATTTCTCTCACAGAAAAATCCATCTGGTATCCCACCAGGTTACCAGTATGCTGCCAGAGCGATGGCATTGCTTCCAGATCTTTCTGGAATGCATGTTGATCCTCTGACTTGTATTCAGGCCCTTGCTTTGGGGGCCGTATATTTACAATCCATTGATATGAGGCGAGCAGCGTTTCAGCATGTAAGACTACCGAGTTCGATGATCACTTGCGGGGCTAACTTTCTAAAAAGATCGGCCATGCACTTCGCGGTTGTATTATTGAGGGCATTCACCGGCACGTTCCGGAGAGTCTAGCTGGCCCTGAACTCTCTCGTCGATGCAGGACCATATTTTGGGTGGTTTACATGCTTGATCGAGAATTTTCTGCTTTAATAGGAGCACCTAGCTCCATAAGGGACGAAGATATCACTGTGATGTTACCTGCTGAAGTGGAAAATTCAGTTGAACACGTTAATTTGACATTGCATGTTCGCCTTTCACGGTTAATGGCACAGATATTATCCTGTGAGTCGTTCTTATGTCGTTCATTCTCTTCATTAATACTAATGAACCTTTGATTAGCTGTTTACGGAGTTGGTGATGAATCCAATGGTTCTCTGATTCGAAATACTCAATCTCTCCTGCACAGTATTGCTGAGCTCTCTCACGATCTAACGGCCTTTCTGAACACTCATTTTCACGGGCTGATTAGCCGAGCCTCCAAGATGGCGATTCGCTTGATGCTAGCTCATCACCACGTATGTCCCTGTGGTATCACTGATTGATGAAACATCGAAATCTAACCCCAGGCAGTGCGTTGTTCTCACTACACGTCCCCTAGTCATGTGTGCTCTCCAAATGCATATCGAACGCGCAGAAAGACAAAATTCTCCCACAATCTCTCTTTCGCATCCAGTCTCTTCATTGCTGCAGTGCTGTGCCGATTCTGCACAGACAATTCTTCAGACTCTTCAAACACTTGCAGATGACGACTTAATCGGTAAATAATAGCGCCCATCATCCCCTCGTTACAGAGCTGACAATACCCGTTAGATGCGTTCCTCCCCTTCCAAATCGAAGATGCATCATCATCTGCCTTTGTCCTATACCTCATCCGAGCCATTGCCCCTTCTCTCATCTCAAGCAGCACCTGGTGCGACCATTTAGAATGCGTTCTGGATAAGATCACAGCGAAAGGAAATCTAGCTGCCCCATTGCGCAGGCGTGAATTGGAACAACTGGAGCAAATTCTTGCGCCATTGACCCCCAGGTTTACTCATACTCCAATTGAAGTTTCTCCACATCAAGAGTCTCAAGGTGAGATTAATGCTTTTGATCAAGTGGATGTTGGTGATGAGTTTGAGTGGGATCTTCTTGGGCTTAACCCATCTGTGAGCCTTCCGCCGAGGGAACTGTTAGATTTGGCGGATCAATTGGATATTGAAACTATCATGCAATCAGTGGGTGATTGTGTTGGGTGAATAGTCTTCAAATTGAATCAAATCCATAACAAGGATCATTACATTGGAAAATGGGTGAAATGAAATAATGACATGCATCTACAAGAAGAACATTCTCAAGATCAGACAGATTCGTTTCTAATTGCGTAGCTATGAGTAGTAGTGTACATGGCGTTTCTGTTATACTGTCGACGTATCCATTTCGTCTTCGGATGCCGGCGGGGCTGGTTGAACATGGAAATGACCCAGTGAGAACAAGGCGTCCTGCCATTGTGGCATCCCAGTGCCTTGAACAAGCCAATAGTTGGTTTCGTCAGGGAACCATCTCTCCTTCCGTGTGAAGGCTTTATCGCTTCCTTCGAGTGCTGCACGACTGGCACGGGTTGTACGAGCGCGCTTGTCACCTTTATTCTGGCCCTGGCTCTGCGCCCAGATGGCATGGAGATGGTCGCGAAACTGCTTCAGGCGGCCATCGAATACCATGATCGAGCGAATATATGGTGCCAGGTCCTCTGTGATGAGAGAAAGACTGCTTTCGAATGAAGGGGCGAGTCGGCCTGGGGTTGCGGTGTAGCGAGTGCGCATGATGGGCTCGAAGACCTTTTGAAATCCGGCTTTTGCGGATGGGTATACTTGGCGACTGGCAGCTAGTTGAATCCAGCCTTGTGTAATTCGGCTGATGCTATCTGCTTCAATTTCCTCTTGTGGCCCACGGAAGGTGCGCGAGAGGAATGTGTCGAAGGTGAGGCTGATTGACTCGCTAAGAGAGGAATATTCGGGCGCTAGATCAGCTTGTATAAGGGGGTAGGCGTCGATATAATTGGAACGATGAGCGGTCTGCATTGGTGGAAGACTTGTATCGAGGACATCCTGGGTCAGAGTTAGCGAGTGATATTCACATTCATGGTTTGCGTCCATACCTCTGAAGAGCCCAATGGGCACTGTGAGCAAAGAATGTCCAATGAACTTCGCATTTCGGAGTATTCTGCTTCGCGGGAAATCAGGTCCAGTTGCTCCAATTTGGATTTTGCAGCAAACTCCTCGGAGGAGATTTCTGAAGCATGAGTGCCGCCGCTTGCCTCTTCGATTTCTTGAATTCCTAGTCTCCACCAGTGATAGGTATTACGGAGTGCTTCCGTCTCTTGCTCCAGAGGCGCTTCGTCCAAGAAAAGATCGCGGTTCAGCCAGCCCATATAGGATTCATAGGTATTGAGGCTGAGAACTCGCATACGGTCACCTTTTGGATCATTATTACTGCTCGGAGGCCAAAGAGGCAGAAACCAATCTAATCCGGATTTTGTACTTCCAACGGCCATTTGACACCAGAAGTTAAGATCCATGAGTGCCCTTCGAATGTCAAATCCGCTGCCATTATAAAGCTTTGCTAGAGCTTCTCGCTTCAAGATGTGCCCTTCATATGCGGCAACCAGAAGCAGGTAGTCAATGGCAAGATCTGGAGGTGCCCTTTGGAAGCGCAAAATGGCATGTAATGACATGCCTTCAGTTGGAATGCGGCTTTCATCATTACATGTGATGATAATAGGTCGGCGTGATTGACTGATTAGAGTTAAAACGCCAGTCCAGAACTGCTTGTCTTCTTCGAAAAGAATGTCCGCCTCCTCGAGAAGAATCAGAGATTGCTTCTGTTCGCGTTGGCGTTTGGTGGATGACTCAGGCTCGTCTTTTGGTGTGGCAGCTTGGTCTTTGCTTTTTGGTGCTTTGGAAGATGGAGCTTTGAAAAAGCCCATCAGTTTATTCTGTTTCGCATCCTCCACAACGGGGAGGTCCTTTGGTTTCGTGGATGGATCGTCATTTTCATTCAACAGATGAACCAGATGATTTTGGGTCATGTCGCCAACCCTCTCAAGCATGTCTCGAGCACTTCGACGACTACCTGAGTTGATCTCAAAAACTTCAAAGTCCAATTCCTTGGCAACAGCGTAAACTGATGCAGTTTTCCCGGATCCAGAAGGTCCACTAAGAAGAATGGCATTCGCAACTCGGATTTTCTCCCCTTCACCTTGCGAGCAAAGAGCTTTATCTCCTGATCGGATAACAGTCCTGCGGGAGGTAACAGTAGATCCACCAGCAAGTTCATCATCTGAGCCCGAAAGATTATCCATTTCAGATGCTTCTCCCTCGCTAGATACGATGAAGTCATCGAGCCCGTCTTTATCTCTTTGCTTTTTCTTCTTTTTTTTATCCCTCTTGGCTTGAGTCCCATTTGTCTCGCATGATGGCTTTCCGGTGTCGACTGAGGTCACTTTGAGGTGCTGAAGCCAATCGCGCAGGATTGTAGTCTCTCGTCCGGATTGTAGCACATCCTCGGCTTTAGAGGGGGCATACTTGTGAGCCCACAGCTGATGTTCATGTTTGCCACTGTCGAAGGCAGAATACGTTTCAGGCAAGGCTGCGCTGAGCTTTGATATCACAGGTATATGGGGTTTCTCTGCCGATGTAAGAGTCGGTGAGGTAGCTAGTTGGGAAGTGACTGCTTCTTTGATAGTTTTTCCACTGGCTGTGAATCGTGATGGATGTCGAAGACTCGGCCGAGCGTTTGCGTTTATAGATGAAAGTCCCGTCTTACGGGCAAGGGCCGTACCACTGAGCAATGCGTTTTCCTCATCTGTCACGCTGATAGTTGCTAGCTTTGATTTCTTATAATCTTTCCTCGAAATTGTTGCTCCTGTGTGTCGTGGCTGTCGGGAAGTTTCGGTGTCGACGACATGCACAAGTTCTCGTGGAGGCCAGAGAGGGTGCAAAAGTGCTTCGAACTTGGCCTTTCTAGGCCCAGGTGACGAGAACGAAGAAAAAAGTGGCTTAACCACCTTTTTGGGAACAGGCTCGGAGGATGCCAGCTGCTCCCCTGCTCCTTGTGCGGTATTACTTGTCTCCTCGGAGATGTTTCCTTGAGTCTTTGGCGCTTTCTTGCTGAAGAAGGGGTGGGTGGGCTTCGCTGGTCCCTTTTTAATGTTGGCTGGGCGAGGGACCGCAGGAGTTGGAGGTGGGGGAGCATGTCTCTGTTTCCCACTCAGAATCGCATCTATCAAACCCCCCAGATCCGTGGAGTTATATTTGATCGTGACCAGTTTACTTTGCGTCTTGCTCGGCCTTCCACGCTTACTGCGTCTGCGATCTTGACCGGCCGTAGGAGGAGGGGAGCTTAATAGCTTGCCATTGGTGTTGAGCTTAAGTGTCTTTCGCTCGTTGTCTGACTGTGCCGCATGTTCTGAGGGCTCCTGTGGCTGGATTATGTGCGCTGTGGTTGTTTCATCGACTGGCTGAGGCTCCGCTAGGGTATTGAGGGTCGGAGGAGCTGGTAGCTCAATATCTGAGATCTTGAGCGACGAGGTAGTTGACGAGTTGGCCACCGAGGGTGCCGCAATTTCTTTCCCAAGCCAGCCTGACAGCCCAGCTCGAAGGGGTGCATCGCGATCGGCCTTTTTCGCTTTCTCTGTCTTCCGCCTCTTCCTTCGACCGGCGTTGGGGTCTTCTTCTGCACTTGGTGGGGATGACTGCCGATTATTCATGTTGTCTTCGTCGCATGTGCTGGGTGCTTCAGGCTTTGGTGCAATTGAAGGTAGGTCGTCGGGCAAGTGGGTAGGATTGGAGGAATCTATCTGGTTTGCATTGGGAGCGCCAGCAGATTCATTTTGCGGGATATGTCTAGGCGTATCTCCGAATCCTGGGTTTCATGAATCAATTGGTGAGCCTAGCCTTACAGAGTAGCTTCATGATTTTCATACCTTGTTGGAAGAACGGATGGATACTCTGCCGCTCTCCATGTCCCATGCCTTGCGGTGGGGATACAAGAGTATCCATGTGAGAGAAAAGGAGACTCTGCAAGAACCATCTGAAGAATTCCTCGGTGAGATATACGTGTAGTTGACCTAGTAGACCGATCCTGCCAGCATGGCAGGCTTGAGACGAGGATCAGCAGTGGATGGCTTTATCGCGGGTTATCGGTGCAACACGTCCGACGCGCCTCGACAGCGCGTCAGCGGGTCCGACCGCCCTATCCACCGCCATGAGACTCGACGCTTCTGTTGCAGGTCTGCACTTCAGCAGGGATAATTTGTTGGGCGAGGCTGACCACTGAGATTCGCGTACTATTTCCTCGACAGTTAAGTTTCATTACTAGAATTATGTGCACTTAAAGACGCGCAAATAGGCGCTGCTTTTGAAATTAAGTCAATTACCTAGTCGCGTTGAGCAGAGAGTGACTGATCAAATCATTAGCTTTCAAAGACTATTGACTACAAATCTCCATTTGCCACTGGCCATTTCTTTTTCGCGCTTTAGCAACAGTGATATCCAGCTGAGCCGTTGCCAGGCGCAGTCTGCGGAAGAGTATATAGAGACGCTATGCCTATTCCAGACTAGTGCCAAAGCGGGTCCGGCCCGTCATTCTCCCGAAAATTTTTCTGATTTTGTAGACAGAGCGGTCTTGAGCTTCACAGATTAGGTCTTATCAGGCTCGAATTTCCAGGCATTGTTAATATTGCCTTTATTGCCGATCATGGATCTTCAATCTCCATCGGTCCTGGCCCAGCTGCCTCGCCCGCTCCATGCCACCACGGGCAAGACACGCATTGGCGATGTCTTTGGTCTGGCGGAAACCAAAAAGCGCAAGCGCTATGAAGTCGCCGTGGCAGTGGATGGAGAGGCTGTGAATATCTACAACGTGAGTTCGCATGTCGCGCACTTTGGAATCGAGATACAGGTTTCTAATCGTTCTTATCGTCGCAGATTCAAACTCCTAAGCTCGTCACATCCTATGCCGTCCCGCCCCAGTCGAAGTTCTCTTGTCGACCATGCTCGGTGCGTCGCAAATTGCAAACAACCGTCAAGCGACAGACATATGCTGCAGCGATCAAACCCGAATATCAAATTAAATCTTTCGTGGAGGAGATCAGCAATGGTTCCAGCGCTCCGGCTATCTCGTCTTCAACGACAACCATCACAGACACACGCAGCCCAACGGCGTTCCTTGGCATTGTCCCCTTCAACAGTGAGGATGACATGACGGATCCATTCGACATCATCGCGGTCCATGAGGATGGTCATGTTCGCCGACTCTCCTCGGACCTGAAAACTCAGCACTGGAGCATCCAACACAGCGAGCTCTCAAAGATCTCTTCCACGCACACCGTGCACACATGCTTCCTGGTGGATTTGGAGGATGCGCGCAAGGTCTTGTTCAAAAGGCGACAAGATTTGGTTGCTCTCGCTCTTGGTGCATCAAACATCGGTGACGATGAGCCATCAATTTTGCTTGTCTTGTCGCACCCTAAGAATGAGAATCAAATCGCATTGGAGGACGTTACAGTGCAGATCTTCTCTGTGCCTGCGAAACCTACCTCGCACTGTTCTGAAGAGAGCCAAAGACTCCGACATCTCCAGACGGTTGCCATGCCTTCTGTGGACGGGCTTGGAAAAATTAGCTCAAGGGCTTCGCTGTGGAATTTCCACTCCAGCTCTGCAGGCTTACAGCTTTCTTTCGACAAGGGTTTCATCAATGTCGATCTGTCGCAATACACACCCTCCGCCACTTCTCGTTTCATTTTAGACGACAAGTTCTCTTCTGTTATGCGGATTTCGCCCCAGTGCGTAATTGGTGCCAGTGAATCATTGGTTGCGGTTTATGACACACAATATCAGTCTGTTCAGCGCAGCATTCCGACAAGCGACGTTCTGTCTGGCAGCGGCTCAACTACCGATGGGCCCATGTTCTTCGTTACCTACTTTGCCAAGCTAGGCATGGCCGTGGCGACCAAGGGCAGCGCTCTCATTGCATTCGACTTGACTTCATTGCATACTTCATCTGCTCCGTCACTCAAGCGATCTCGTGATGGTCTTCTCATCGACGCTATTGGTCGCGGTATTGGTTCCTCGGCTACCCAGTGGGATTCATCATCGAAAAGACGCCAGTCAGAGAACAAGACTTCCTTACAGCTCGATTCGCCCGAGAAGGTGGAGAAGTGGAACGCCTTCACGAAAACCGTGGAAGAAGCAACCAACTCCCGTGATACCGCCATGTTTGACGAAGCAGTGCTTGAATTTTTCGGAGTAGACAGTGCTGCAAAACTCCCAGTGGCATATGTCAATTCGGAGTATTCGCTTTTCATTCTCTCGAAATTATTCTCAATTGAGCATGTCGAATCTACCGATGCAGCATCATCCTCTCCACAGTCTCAGTTGAAGGTCAACCTATGGCCGAAGGTTACTTGCAAGTGGCTTATTCGTATTGGTCACTTCACCCTTGACAACGTCGAGATCGCACTTCGCCGCATCAGTAAACCACAGGTTTTGCAATCTCTGTCAACTGGATCATTCGTGCGCGCAATTGTTGACTCTGATCCTTCTTTGAAACATATCAATGAAGTCATCCGTGACTCTTCCGTCCTTGCCTCGGCCGATGAACTCTCGTTCGCCTTGAAATATTTCTTGGCTCAAGTCAGCTCCTACTTCACTGCACTTCAGGAGACTGCCAAGGCTATTTCGAACAACGACGCATCGACGCCTACAGAGGAGCTCACCCGACGACTTGGTGGGGAGAAAACCATCGTCGACACAATCTTCAAAGGCCTGAACATCTCTCTCAACAAACTTCACTCACACCCACTCCCTACTGTCATTAAATCTCTTCGTTCCAACCTTTCCCGAGCCGAGCTCTTGTTCATGATCGACCACCTCCGTCTCTCTCTTGCCACTGGTGGCTTCACATCGCCATTCGGCGAGAATCCTCCTACTGCCATCACCCCCGCCCAGATTAAGCCCACCGTCTCCCTCAACACTATTAGCGATTTGATCGGTGCCGCGGTGGACGCTGTTGGTCCCTCCGGCTGGATTTCCGCTCTTCCATCTGTGAATGATCTTGGCGACAACGACGCAATCGAAAACGCCAACCGCGAAGCCGAACTCATCACCGATCTGAAATCCGAGGTCTCAGCTGCTCTGGGCGGTATCGAGGAATCCCTTTACCTCAAGGGTATCCTCCGTGAGCTCCTCCGCTTCACCGAAGCCACCCAAGCTCTCCAGAAGCGCGCTCCCGCCGAGGCCGCCGCTAAGGTCGATCATGATACCACCCCCGGCCCATCCAACGCTGTACGCTACGAGAAGCTCAACGGCGCTGATCTTATGGTGTTCACTCAGCCTGAGGAGGGTGAAGATGGATACGATGCAGATGCGAGCGACAAGATGCTTCCGTTGTCGATGAAGCCTGCTTCGCAGAAAGCTTCTAAGACTAAGGTCAAGAAGTCTACTGGAGAGAGCAAGGTGCGGAGCTCGCGTGAAATTGGATATCTCAACCGCAAGGCTGGAGGCAAGTACTCTTTTGAGAGACTGCTTATTTAGATGGGTTTACGGTGGATATATCTTTCTGTGTATAATGTAGCATTCCTGGATGCGTATGAACGGAGTTTAAAATTAGGCGAATATACTCAAAAGTTGCATGATCTGATCAGTTTTTGCTTAATGTTTATGAGCAGTTCCAATGTTAACTTGTAGACCAATTGACCCGTGGACACTTGGGTATTCCAAGGTTGGTAGCGATCATCAGTTCTTGGTCGGATATCTAGCGGAGATATCCAATCTCCTCGACTGGTATTAAATTAGCTCCCGCGTGCCAGCAAAAAGGTTCCCGAGGTCGTCATTCAATCCACGGATTGACTACCTATTTCGATTTCCAAGGTCCCTTGCATTTCCTCTAGGTTACTACGCTTCATTCTCCAGATGTCCGCATTAATCTCATCATTTCATGAACCTTGAGAAATTTTCGAGCTGATCGGCGGTGAAATTCGTGGACAGTCTGCAGGTGGTCGCGCTATATATTTCTCGGGAGCTTCCGCGCCTGCAGAGCCCACCACCTGGGCAGGGCACCTCAAGCTGGCAATTTCTAACCTTGGGAGCTGATACTAGGCATGAAATGTATGAGCTTGACATAAATAAACATTGGAATCAAAAACAGCACGAGAATAGGTAACATTACGCTATATATGTTTGTCTACAGGTGACTATACATCCGGCTGAACACATGCAGGGCGGACCTCGGGTACCTTGGGAGCGTTAAACGCCAGACAAAGAAAAAGAAAACCTGCAAGCTTGGAAAAGCGCATTGTACACCGCTACCTGTGATGACCACCTCGAGGAGCGTCATAGGCACTGAAAATTGAGAGACGAAACTATCGGTCAAGGCCGGCTAGAGAGTGGGACCTCGACAACACATCGTGAAATCCACACCAATCAGGCCAGAGTCAGTTGGATCTGATGAGACGGCGGATGACTAGCCTGAGATTTCCATTGTAAGTGGGCAACGAGACATCCATCCTTGTCCCTGTTCTCGTCACCACGTACGACGGAGCTCCCCTGTCAATTGCAGAAGTGACTGGTCGAGTTGTGGCGCGGGCGCTCCAGAAGCGCCAAAATAAACAAGGAGCTCCAGTGGAGCAAAGGCTGCCCGGACCAACCATCTCCGCACTTCCACCTCAAAATCATCAGGGCGATGGCAGCTGAAGGTGTTGATGGCAATTGAGACAGCCTGCCGCTGAGAATCGCGAGTATCGAGTTGTTTGGGGGAGCCCGCGCGGCTGAAGAAAGCCAGACTGGCTGCAACGAGCAAAAGATGAGCAACCAACCATGGCTCGACAGTCTGTCCGACGACTGGGAATCCGCGCCTGCCACGCCCACTACTCCCGCTCCCAGTAAACTGCCTCAGTCTCCTGCGCCGTCGCAGCTCCAGACAAATTCCCCGAGTCGCATTCCAGTCGCCCGCCGTGCCGAAAAACAGTCGCCGGCCGGTCGCAAAGTCACTCGCCCATGTCACTTCCACAGACACGAGCCGACTGTCCCCAAATCACCGCGAACGCCCAAGACCCTCTCCAAACCACGATCCCCCGATCCCTCAAAACTGAAAACAAAGACCCCGACCGCCAGTCCCAAGGTCAATTCGCGACCCTCGCCTAGGACAACATCCAAAAGCCCAAGGTCGGCCTCCAAACCCACCGCGGGTGCGGCTGGAAAAGCCGGTAAACAACCCGCGCTGCCCTCAAAACAACCAGACGCGATGGCGACACGATCGCCTCTGCGAGCCGTCTCGAATGTGTCCAATTTGTCGGAGTATGGAGCAAACGACACGGTCCAGATCAAACCGAAGAACAACAATGAAGGCGCAGGCACCCCCGAGTGGCGGAAGCGTCTGATACGCGGGGAAATACCAGGTGGTGAACAACGCGATCTTTTCGCGCCCATGGGCCTAGAGAGTGTATTCAAGCCACCAACCCCAGGCTCTGTAACCCAGGAATCTATCGCGTTTGCCAAACAGGACGATCAGCTCTGGGACTTCACAGATGCGACATCCCGACAGGACAGCGCCATGCAGGGAGACGACCTCACTCCAAACGATCACGACTCACAACGCGTCGATGGCGCCGACGACTCGGGTACTGGCATGTTTTCGCCGTTGGGCACAGTCAATCGGGCACCCTGGGCCGATAAAGGACCCCGCGTCGCCGATCCGTATTCAGAGGGAGTGTCACAAGGAGGACAGAGCGATGTTCGCACCGCGAGTGGTCTCGAGGACCTTCGCAACGAGGGCATCACGCCGATCACATTCACTCGTGCCAATACTCTGGAAGGAAATGGCACCTCAGAAGTAATCAAGTCCGCCTTGAAACAGGTCACAAACAAGTTGGAAGGCTTGTCGGTAGAGAACAGCAAATATAGCAGTCGACCGGATTCGCCTGCAAGCGATAGTTTTCTATTCTACAACCACAGCGATCCGCGTCCTGGCAGCTCTCCGCACGAGGACAGCTTGCTGGATGTGACGAGTCACTCCTTACCGCAAGATCTGTCAATGGGCACGTTGGACTTTAGCCGCCGAAAAGTCAGTCGCCCTTTCCACCAGCAATTCTCCCCATCGCCCTTTCCCTCCTATCGCATCCCCCCGAAGACCCTCAACAACGCCAAAACCAGGAGTTCCCCTCTTTTCAGCCGATCCCAAGCCAATGGTTCTCCCTCACTACCCCGACCTACCTCCTCCCACGTCCGCCCTTCTACGTCTGGAGATGCCGTTCCAAGAACAGGAGCTATGCCTTCAGGAAGCCCGTTGAAGCTGTTCGGCGAGCATGACACCTTCACAAACAACCGCCTTCTTCGTCGCATGAGTCAATTTGAAGAGACCTTCGATGATGGATCAGATGGCGATGAGCCTCCTTCGCCCTCGGAAGAAGCTCGTCGGAAGGGAGAAAACCGCAGCTTCTTGCACGCGCGAAATGAGCCTCTCAGTGAGATCACGCCGCGGAGAGGTGAACGCCCTGCCTCTCGAAATGTCCAGCGCCCTCGAATCAGTCGGTTCGGCGACGGCGAGTTGGACAAGTACGACTTCTCAGACACGAGTCCTTACGAGCATAAGTTGGCGTATGAAGATGTGCAGGCATTTAATTCTCGTCCTTCATCGCGAAAGAGGTCGTCTGGCCGTCACTTCCTCCGCCGTGGTTCCCGAGAAGAATCATTGAAGCAGACAAGGTCCGCGAGCTCCAGCTTTACTCGGAAGCCTTCTCTGTGGATGCGTCAGAGCTACCATAGGAATGCTGGTGATGCTACATGGTCCTCATCTGAAGGCCACAACAAGGAGAATATCCCCGCGGAAGTAAAGAGAGTGCCCAAAAAGTCGGCGGATCCGAATCCTAAGCGCCGACGAACCATCGTCAGAGAAGCCAATGAAGCGAAACAGGCTCTCCAAGGGGCTGAGTTTGCGCTGAAGCATGGAGACAGCATGTCGTTATTGCAGAGAAGTCTGCTGCAGCATGGTGTGCAACTCGAAAACGGTGACTACCTTGCTCCTCCGGGCCTCTCTCAGTCTATGCAACGCCCAAGAACTCCTACGCCAAGCCAGATTCGGTCAGCGCAGGAATCTAAGATTGCACCGAGCAGGAAATACTCAGAATCTAACTTCGAAAATCTCGATTACTCTGATTCATTCTCTCTTGAAGGCGATATTCCTCTGGTCAAGATTACAGGGACCAGTGACTCGTCACGAAAAGGATCTATCACTACTCAAGATTATCTCAACGAGGCGACAAAGATAATGGACTTGATACGCTCCAAAGGAAGGTCAGCTGCTGCTGGCTTATCTAGCGTGCAAGAATCTGAAGCGGACAACGAGGATGCAGATAATGATGATCTGGATTTGACATATGAAGATGAGTCAAGTCGAGAGGCATTTTCTCGCCCTCCTAGTCGCGACGGGACAGATCTTCGCAAGATTCGTGAACCCAAGCAGTTGAATCCCCAGATTCTCAACTACCTCAAACAATACCAAGAAAGAGAAGAGGGCGAATTCGGCGAATCAGGCATGTCATTGAATCCACACTCGAGGTATCGAGATGGCATGGCTGGAGAAGATTTCCAACCAAACAGGCTGGCCCCTGGTACCAGGAAGCGGAAGACTAGCGGCCCTTTGGATGACATTGCGGAAAACATTGCGCAAGATCTGATGACGATTAACACTCAGATGTCTGGTTTCAGTATAAATTCTGTGCCGTCAGGCTCGTCGCAAACCTCCCAAGCGAAGGGCATGCTTTCTTCGGACATGGTTGCACATCTCATTCCTGAGCAGGTCAATGGCTTTACATACGACCGATCCAAACATTCATGGGTCAAGCAGAATGGCCGGCCCCTTGCGCCCCGAGCACTTGGCGATGACAACGACCCATTCCAAGATATCCCCGATTTGAGCGTGGATGAGCTTCAAGAGATGATGCGAGTGAATAGCGCCGAGTCTCCTGTGAAAACCGGGGCTAATCAGCATGGTAATCTATGCGCCGAGGGCCGAGCAGGTGGAGCTTTAAAAGAGAAGGCCGATGCCAACGTACAAAAGGGAGACAGAGTTCCCTCCGCCAATGACAGCTCTGTGCATTCCAAGGGATCGCGAACTTCAACTGGACCATCCGGCACAAGAGAGACTTCATGGAGCACGGATGATGTATTGCCCAACGGTCGCCCAAGGGATGCATCTAATAAAACCGGAAAGAAAGATCGGGTTGCGACAATCTCCTTTTCTTCTCCCCTCGTGTCTCATGTGGCATACCCCGAAGCTCCCGAGGACGCGCAGAGTCCGAGCCGTCCTGCTGACGCCTCTTCACAATCAAACAACGGTACTAGTTCCTCGCGCAATTCATCTCGCTCTGGACAAGAGGAAGGCCAAGTTTTCACAAGGCGTCCTGTGTCAAGGATTGATGAGCGAAATGAAGACGGCGGAGATGAGTACAACCTTATTCGCAGAGGGTCAATGGATATGCAGCAAAATCCTGGAGCTGCGGGGCAATCTTTGGTTCCCATTGGAGATGAGCACGATACAAGCTATAGCTTCCACATGAGTCCCCTTGCAGAGTTTTCGGTCAATCACCCCGATCACCTTGACGATTCCGTCAATTTGGAGATGAGCTACGTTGCACAACGCACCAACCCGAAAAATATACGGCAAGTCCATGGACAGTTTGCCCTCGCTGACGAGGATTTGGTCAAACACATTACCGATGTTGAGCCCTATGAGCCATATTGGGAGCATGTGCGTCGGTTGGTTCTCCGTAAAAAGGGCCTCATGAACTTGCACAAGCTCAGTGAATACTGCCCTCGACTCGAAGATCTCGATGTCACCGAGAACGAGATCGGCCAATTGACTGGCGTACCAATGAGCCTTCGCACCCTCAAAATCCCAAGGAACCAGCTTTCTGAGTTGACGGCCTGGGGCCATCTGGTCAATTTGCAGTACTTGGATATTTCTGGCAACGATATAGAGACCCTTGACGGCTTCTCAAACCTGATTCATCTTCGGGAGCTCAAAGCGAATGACAACCAGATTCGGAGCATAGATGGCATTCTTGACATGAATGGCCTATTGAGTCTCAAGCTTAGCAACAATTCGTTGACGAGCGTTGACTTCGAAAGCTGTGAACTGTAAGTCCGCATCTAACTATCTCAGGAATGCTCCTAAGCTAACATTTGCATAGTACCCGTCTACGTGACCTCGACCTTAGCCATAACTGCTTGACCTCCGTGCGAAACATTGAGTGGCTCCCTGCTCTTTCTACTCTGGACCTGAGCTCCAATCAGATCACCCAGCTAGAATCCACAACATCGCTTATTAGCCTTAGAGCATTGCGAGCGTCCGAGAATCACCTTGAGCAGCTTGACATGAAGAGGTTCCCGGCCTTGAGCTTACTGTACTTGGACCAGAATCGTTTGTCCCGTGTCACTGGGCTTGAGAATTGCCACAACCTGGAAGTTCTTTCTATGCGAGAACAAACCCAAGCTGGAGACTCGGCAAGAGTCGCTCTCGATGTCGATCTCGGCGCCGTGAAAGATGTCCGCAAGGTCTTTCTTTCATCTAATAAGCTTTCTCCTCGATGTCTCTCTCCATCATCGCCTCTTTTGCGCCTACAGCTGCTCGATCTTGCAGCCTGCACTTTGCCGTCGCTCCCCAGCGAGTTTGCTTCCAGCTTTCCAAATCTCAAGGTGTTGAACATGAACTTTAACTCCTTGAATGAGCTGGAGCCACTGGTTGGTATGAATTGCCTTTCCCGACTAACAATCGTTGGCAATCGACTTTCAAGGCTGCGAAGGGTCTGCCAGATTTTGAGTAGACTGGGAAGAACTGGCCGGAATAGCCCTTGCTCCCTTCAGAAGCTCGATATCCGAGGCAATCCATTGACTGTTGGGTTCTATCCCCCAGCGGTGACTGGTAGCGGAAAACCGGATGATCGGAAAAAGATCAAGGGCCACGAACAAGCTCTTGCTCCGCAGCAGAAAGATCGGCAAGAACTTTCCGATGCACTGGCAGATCTTAATGAGAATGATCACATTCCCCAGGCTGTCACCTGGGAAGAAGGAGCAAAGTTCGAAATGGATGTGGAGATTAACGACCCATTTACTCTTCCACGAGCAGATCCGCAAGCTGATGAGAAATACCTTGGCCACCTCGATCGTCCCACACGGCTACGCCGGAAGGTCCTCGAGCTCCTCCTATACGCTGGCACCAGCGGCTCACTTCACACTTTGGACGGCCTGGAGCTTCGGCCTTCATTGGGAAACCACGCATCCGACATGGGCCAGGCATGGGATAAACTTGAAGAATTGGGCGTTTTACGCCGAAAGGCCATCACCGACAACCCTTGACCTGATCATTGATCCACTTCCAAACATTGTTAATAGCGTGCATGGTGTTTTTTTTTCTATATCTCTTTTTAGACATGATGTGTCTCGGCTGGGCCATCTGGTGTTCGTGTTTGTAATTGCATGTTCGCATTCCTGGAGTTTATCCCTCGGGTTATAGCGACAAGCGCTTTAACATTTGAATGGGCAATATTATCTTCTGTATCACATCAATTGTTCTTCCACATTTCACAACTAGCATCTTCCAGTAGACGCTCACCAAAACAATTCCTCATCCGTACTCCGTATTTGGGCAGGCACTGCCTGGGCGCTGCCAAATGAAAGGCCCCCCACGCTGAATCCTGCCGCATCCCACGGATGCTCGGCACTCGCTCTCGACAAGTCTATGCACAATAAGACGGCTCATGCGCAGTTCATCAGCCTATCCCTAGGGCCCTGACTGCGATAGCTAGGCTTGCAGCTTTTGAAACCCTGCTGTGCAACCATTCTGGGATAATTGGCGCGCGGCGTAACCGCGCTGAACTCCAGACCGCGCCTTAAGGCGCCCTGCACACAAATAGATCCGTCTACCCCACAACTTATTCGCTAGCTGCGTTTAAGACCTTAGCTAAATGCGACTAAGACCTAGCTAGATGGGATAGTACTGCTGGCCTTGAGCTTGGCGCCAAGTTAGCGTGCGTATTGTAGGAGTTGGCGGTGGTGGCTTGGTGGGATCAGCACTTTGTTTGCCGGAAACGCGTTGTGGCTTGTTGACTATTCTTAGGGTTGCTGTTGGGTTTTTTTGTTTGGGATTCTTTCTTTTTGTTGCTGGGGTTTAATGTGGGAGGGAGAGTGGTGGGACCTTTGAGTGTCATCTTGAGGTCCACTGCTGGGCTGGGTTGCCTGATTCTGGACGGTGAGAGATCTTATGGAATATCTGCAGGGAAGAGAGATTAAGAAAAATTCATATCCAAGTTCTCTGTCTGTGGACTCAATGGTTGGTCTGTAATTAGATAATTATGTGTATCGCAATTGACAACTTGAAGCTCTGTATAATTTCCATGATCTTGCATGACCTCGAGGATTATACCAACCGAGACATTGGACTAATGTTGTATGAGACATGCATTTCTAGACCTCTGTGAGCTAGCGTATGGGGTGCACGCGGACTAACGACCTCTAGTCCCGGGCCTAACTTTAAGCTCAGCACAACTGCGCCCTAGAAGATGCGGCCTTGATTGGATAGGAGTTAGTCTGAGTTACGAGAGGTTGGCCTTACTCTTCTTTAACGAGCTTAGATCTAGCCCTATGTCTGAAAACGATCGAGACCTTAATAAAAGCATCACTTTCAATACTGAGAGAAAAGGTATTTAAAGACCTTCCATCGCCCTGCAATCATCTATTCCATCAGCACAACAATCCAACAATCCAACCAAACAATCAATCAACACCTCCAACTCTTCCAACTCTTCATTCTTTGAATACCATCAAAATGCAGTTCTCTACCATCTTCACCTCTGCTCTTGCCCTCGCCATGGGCGTCGCTGCCTCCCCCGTCTCCCCCATCGGCCAGGGTGACACCCGCGACGTTCAACTCCGCATCTGGGGCGAGCCCTCTTGCGAAAAAGCCGACAACCCCATCAACCTCGGCGAGATCGGTGTCTACGGCAGCATGGCCAACTCTTGTCAGACTTTCGGCGACAACAACGTCCGCTCTGTTAGCATCGAATCTATCATCAACACTAGCTGCACGCGTAAGTTATCTTCACCATTATTGACTAAGACAGGACGCTAACTTTTTCTTCAGTCAAAATCTACGAGGATGTCACCTGCCACCTTGGCGGCCACGCTGACCTGTCGGGCGGCATGTGCCTGTCTGGTGCTAAGTCCTACGGTTCTTACTACCTTACTTGCCCTGTCTAGATATTATAATGTCTAAGAGGTTGAGCTTTGTCGAGCATGACTGGCTTGCTTTTCGATGTGATAGATGTCCGGTGTTGAAATAGAGGAGGATGTATAGGAGGCACTATGATTCATAATTTTTACTTTCCTTATCAATGAATTAGCCATCTTCGTTTATCATTTACTTGCGATAAGACTCTATTTGTAAATTGAAAATTTCAAAAGCGAACTAGAACTGTTAAGCGAGGATCTAGAAGTAATGAAATTGTCTACAGAGGTCTGACATCACATCAAATATCCACTAGTTCGTTACCTCGTATCGCTTTCAACAAAATCCACAAGCACTATCCAAATACAGTAAACAAAGACCTAAGCGAAGCAATCAAGACGCTTCAACGCACAAAGAATCCTGTACGAAAACAAAGCCAAAGTCCCGACAAACCCGCGGTCAAGCACCGGTGAACCCCCGGCCGGAACTCCTGCAAGCCCATCATGGCATCATCTACGTATCACGACGGCACCCCAAGCCAATCCGAACAATTTCCTTCGAAGAAGCCTGGCTAGAACCCGGGCGCGAAGGGCTGACCTGCAGGACTTGGCGCTCTTCCATGCAAGAGGCTGTTCCGCTGCGGCTGTTATTGGGTGATAACGTTCCCAGACCCGGCGGGCTGGGTTGGAAGAGTAGCGGGGAACGGGCCGCTGGATCCGGCGTGTTGGGTTGTCCACGCTGTCGGATTTGATCTGTGTCATGTTTGCTGGATGTGGGGTGTTTTGTGTGCTGGGGATTTGATTGATGGATGATTGCTGCTAATGCGCTGTGTTCTGTGTTTCCGGTCTGCTGGGTTGATTAGTCTCTGATCGGCGATGTGGAGGTGGGAGTGGGATGGTAAGGCTCCGAGATGCAGTCCGCTGATTTCTTGGAGTGCATTGCTGGTTTCTGCTTATTGAGTGAATACTTGTCCCGACGGTTAGGGTTTGGAATAAAGATCTGACGAGAGGAGTGTCAACTCTGACAAGGCTCTGGTTGCCTTACGGATACAACTGGCCTCTCTACCCAGCGGACGTTCATGATTCCTGGTTATGCAGATCACTCTTGCAAACCACCTGCTCGGTAAACTGAAATGCCCTCGCTTGAAGTCCTGCAGCTCTTACTCGGCGATGCATTGACCGACTATATGCATGCAACAAAAGGCCCGCGCCGCAGGACTGGAACAGAGGAGTGTCTTCGATAGCCCTAGGTAGCATCGATGATGGCATTGTCGCTACCTGTCATTTTAAGTGTCTGGACACGGGGTCCTTGGCTCTTTCTCACGTCCTCGAAGTAGATAAGTAGTGCCATCTGACTCGCTTGGCCGGGGACAGCAAAATATTCTCCATTGCCATGCTCTATTCGAACCAGATGATTTCCTTACTTCGTTCAATTCTCAAACTTTGTATAGCCGTGCTTCTTGCATCAAAGACCCTATTCTGGACATGTATTGCCAGGCTCTTGTGGCAGACAGCGTGCTGTGCCGTGGAGCTGGAGAATACCGAACGACGCATAGAGCTGGACAACACTGAAGTAAGCCCGCTGTTCAATGGATACTGAAAGGTACTGACTTTTTCAAGCAACCATTTCAATCAATCGAGCCACTGTTCAACTCCCACGAAGCACCGAAGGAGCTTCGAAAACGCACAACCTTTCAATGTACGCCATTCATACATCTCCGCAGGCAAGCACTGACAATCATCAGATTGCGATGAATGATTGGAAATTCAGATAGTGGCACTTTTGAGGCTGTCATAGAATCTTCGGAAGTAGAAGTGTACATAAAAGGGGTAGTCACCAGATGAATTTGTTGGGGAAGAATTTCAACCCAGGGGGCTCTTTTGCAGAATCGCGAATCGAAAGGTATAAAAGCACTCTTGTCTTTGTATAACGAGACAATGCCTGGAAGAATTTACCTCTCCGAAAAGGTTAGCAAATGGCGATGTCTTTTCATAGAGTTCGTAGAAAAGGGGCTCTAGGGAAGAAAGTGTGAAATGTACATTGCGAGATACACTTGATAGAGCAGGAGTAATAGCCCACCACAATTTGGTTTAGACTGCCAAGAACGCTGGAATAAGCCCATTGCGGGATTCTTCGCTTCTATTACCGCCAAGTAAAATCGAGGGGTCTACAGAGCTTGTTTCTCTTCTAGCGAGCTTAGGCCACAAGTTAAGACTTCCAAGAGTATCCATCTCTTGGCAGCCGCCTCTTGGCTATCTTGGCCTCCTTGGCTAGCTACTGATCTTCGTGATTTTCGAGATCATCAGACCTATTCGGTAAAGATCTAGAAGATCTATGAAAGATCTATGATATGGAACCTTCATTTTACCAGACCAGTGTTGGAACGGGCTCGCTCTTTAAACCAGGGGCTGTATGAGATGCAGTGCACGGATGTTTATCTCCTGGTGCAGGCCCACGGCTCGCTTTGTCGACGCGGAGGGGGAATGGCAAATAGTATACACGAACTCGATGAGATAATATTATTCAAACCACCATCCGAGCTAATGTCAACACTTGTATAGTAGAATGGAATGTTCCAAAGTTCGAAGAATGAAGCCAATTCCGAATAAGCTTTTGCCGTGACTTTCCGATCCGTGTGTACGTAAGCACCGCGCGTGCAATTTTTCAAGGGGTTGTGCTTTTCCTACAGTTAATGTAGCAGATCTGAAGACAGTGAGGAGTGTTCAGTCATTATCCTGGTGATTCGAGCCAAGACATTGGTCACATTGTCGCGGTGCGCCACTGGACAATGGGCTTCTGCCTTAGACTAATCATAGCGCCCGGGATCTTAGTCCCTGCAGATGTCCCGGGTAAGACAGCCAATTTCAGGGGTAATGTCGCCATTGGATCTGAGGACAGGGTAGCCATGCTTGCAATTGTTAAAAGAATGGCGTAGTTAGTACTGTCATAGAAGAAGATGCGACACAGATTACGTACAATACTGACCTGCACTCCGTACTCGTAGGCAGAGTGAAGGAGATCGGCGAGGCGATGACGGCCAGGGGATCCCAATTTCAGCGCTGAAAAGCCCCAAAATGGGGCGTGAGTGGGGCACCCAAATGTGGCCCCGTAAGCAGCCTCTACGGAGTACGTTTCGCTTCCTTCCTCGTGACGGCGCGTTGCAACTCCAACTCCCCCTCCCCTCCAGTACCGCCAGCATCACCGCAACCCGCGGTCCCTGGCGCAATGCAATTCAGTGCTGGGCGGATCGCCGTGGCCTTTCTGCAACTCTTACCGCTGATCGGCCAGGTCTCCGCGGTCGAGATCAACGTGAACGATGAAGGTGAGCCAGGACGGACACCCCCGACGCAATCCCAGGGATCATCGCAGGGACTCGGCTAATCTTATCGCGGTCGGTAGACTCAATCAAAAGCGCCGCCAGCTCGGCCGCCTGGGACATGATGACATACTATAGCGGAAACAAGACAGGAGAGATTCCGGGCTACTTCCAATCTTGGTGGGAAGGTGCTGCCTTGTTCCTGGCGCTCCTGAACTACTGGCATGTCACTGGTGACACTACCTACAATGACGAGCTCACTATCGGATTACAATGGCAAGATCAGAACAGTGGAAGGTATATGCCTGCAAACTGGAGTACCGGAATCGTAAGGCCGCCCCGATCGTCCGTTGAAAAGGTTTGTGCTGACTTGCTGCTAGGGAAACGACGATCAAATGTTCTGGGGTATCGCAGCAATGACAGCCGCCGAGTACAAATTCCCGAATGCACCCACCGGCGACACCTGGCTCACCCTTGCGGAGGGTGTCTTCTACGACCAAAGCGGAGATAGTGGACAAGGATGGGAGACGACAATTTGCGAAGGTGGTCTCCGATGGCAGAAGTTTATCGCGCAATCCGGCTATGTCATGAAAAACGCGGTCTCAAACGGCGGCTTTATGATGCTTGCAGCGCGTCTTGCCTACTATAACCAGAAGGACTCATTCGGAAACTGGGCAGAGAAGGTCTGGGACTGGGCCAATACCGCTGGGATGATCGACAACAGCACCTGGACTGTCTACGATAGTATCAGTAAGGGAAGTGGCGGCAAGGTCGCCGATTGTACTGGGCCCGATCACACCCAATGGACCTATAACTACGGTACCTTCATGACAGGCTGTGCCTACATGTACGCATACGTAAGTTGGACCTTTACCCAGAATGGTTATTTGATATGACTGCTTTGTTACTTTGCGGGGCCTAACACCATGACAGAACCAAGATCAAATATGGCTCACAAGAACGAGAAGCCTGCTCGAAGCGCTCCATAAGGGTTTCTTCAAAGACGGTGTCATCACAGATCAAGTCTGCGAGGCCTCAGATCAATGTTACAAGGACGCAAACGACCCTCTATTCAAGGGCCTAACGATGTCCTGGATGATGGACATCGCACTGCTCATCCCCGAACTCAAAGAAGAGATTATCGGCTACATTCAGTCAACCGCCACAGCCGCTGGAAAGTCATGTACCGGCCGAAGCGGTGCCGCGTGCGGTGGTCGTCTATACGGAAACTTCGACGACCAAGCTTCTATGGAAAACCAGATTACTGGCGTTGAAGTCTTCAGCTCGGCTATGCTGAAATTCCTCAAGGACGACGCTGTCCCTGTTAACGTCAACTCCGGAGGAAACAGTTCTTCGTCTGCCAAGCCTGGTGGTCAAGATACTGATGCCAGTCTTCCGGTTTATAGTAAAATCACTACCGGCGATAAGGCAGGAGCTGGAATCCTGACTGCTATTTTCATTACGGGGTTGATTGGCATGGCTGCATTTTTGTTAATGGGAATGTAGATTGAGAGGTCTAGAGGATTTATGAAAATATTTGAGTCGCTGTAACTTTACCATTTCTTCAGTTTATTTTTCAATTCATTGCGTTGACAGACTCCCGGTACCGTCGGTTGAGCCGACTCGGATAGGTCCAGCCAATAATGTTTCGAATTTCAACAAAGCCGATAATTTAGGCTAAAATAGAATCCTCGACTAAGGGTCCAAACGATCCGGTCTTAGACACTAGTGATTTCCAGACAAAGTGTTCCTTGTATGGTGCTGGGATAGTAGCTTAACGGGGGTCTAATATTATGCCCCATCCAGCGCCTTTCGAGCTTCTATAGAGAATATCGCAAGGGCAAGGATGCCATGGCAAGGCAACCGACTCCTGCAGTACTGACCACTTACATCTGACCTGCAGGGCTGTACCCCAAGGCAGATTCTACAACCCAGGTCGCCTGATTGCCCCGCACATGTGGAAGTCCATCATCACTCTTCGATGGCCTTTCATCCATTATTCAGAATACGATTTCTGTTGTCCTGATAAAATATACTAACCTGCCTGCCTTTTTGAAAACGACACAGGGTGAAAAAAGAAAGCCCAGCTGCATGCGAATATTCGTTCAACGTCTGAGATGGCTCCAGTCACTCTTCAGAACCTCGAAGCCGATGCGGGTATCAACCTGAAAAGTCAATGGAGCAACCCAAATGATGTGTTTAGCGTGTTGCTGATTCTTGGAGGGGAAATCGTGGGACGCGCTTTGGCTCAGCTCTCTGGCGCTGGAATAGCACCAGTTGCCTTTTCTTTCGGTAATCATCCTATACGATTCCTATATCTTGCCTAATGAAGTTTCCGCTTAATCATTACAAATACTTATCACTATTGCTTTATACTAGGATGGGTGGGATACTCGGTTTCAGCTCTTGTCTTAGGCCTGGGTGAAAATAAGTTGTTACCCCCAGAGCCAGACTACAAATGCAAAGTTCTCAATGGTCGGACAGGCCATGCGATCGAAAATTCGAGCTGGATTATCGGTAGAATCGTTCGAGATTTTCCAAACGGCTGGCGTAATAATGCTACTCATGGAAAGCTTAACGAAGTACTGGATCAACGTTGGAAGGAGCTGAAGATGACAACGCCCACGGCAGAAAGACCGAATCGTGCAGGACTTATTGTGACTGTTTACAGGCCCGATAGAAAACTCAAAGCTGGCATACCTTGTCGCGACTGGATCTACTGGAGTGGCTATCTGACGATGGCTCTACAGCTAGGAGTTTCTGGAATCGCCATAGGTACGAAGGGTAATTGGAGCATCATGGTCGTCACGGTATCCGGTACCCTTCTAGCAATCGGCATGGGGTTGCTACCACAGTGGGGAAGAGAGAAATGGGCGTGTCGACGCAATTCTAATGACAGCTACGTTATTACCAAAGGGAATGGTGCCCAGCATGCTATTGCAATATTAGCAAACGGCCATGGGCTCAATCTTGAAGACCTAGCAGGAGGCCAACATTTCGCAACAGCATTCTCTAACAATACAACATGTGCGGCTCTCTTCATGTTCACCATATTGTGGATTCTACTTCTCATCACTGCATGTGGCATCAAAACCGAGACATGGTTTCTGCTTGCCATTGGCGGCATCGGCATGCTCCAAAACGTCCTCGTTGCAGGTTGCAATCGGCAGCCTCAAGCGTTTGGTATACCATTAGAGTTTGTGGCAGTATTTGGTTGTACGAAGGTAATGCAAACGCTTTTCGAAGTTGAAAGAGTCTTCCCACGAGTTGGGCGCAGTATGTGTGGCGAGTTCTTTCCATCTGGTTTATCTGAAAAGGAAAAGTCAATGTGGGAAGAATTTGAGGCAATTGCGCGGTCAAAAGAATCATAAAGAATATTTGTGGGTCTTGAGAAACTCCTAAATATCAGCCTTTTCTGGAATACCGTTTTTAATCTTAAGCAGCGTCGGAAAATTCTCAAGACAAATATCTTTTCCGACTACGGGACCCTAAACCAATATTTTCTTTCTTATTACTGTTGGTCTTCCAATCTACTAGTATGATCTTTGCGAAATGCACGTTGTTTCAGGTGCCACTGACGGCAAAGACAAGTGAAGTCTATAATCTCAATAGCGTGAAATCCCCCTTTCGGAGGGATTCAGGTTGATAATATGTAAGAGCTAGCGCTTTTCTCAAAGGAGCTTGAGGAGAACTATCTCGCAGTAACCTTGGAAAGAGCTAATAACAAATTTAAAGTCGAAATTTGATCATTGAGACATGAAATTGCGACACTGAGAAGTTAACCAATAATAGCTTCAGCAACCTTTCCAACGACAAAGATGCCTCCATCAGGGCGCTTATCCCAGCCTTCCAAAGGCGCAATGGGACTGCAATACAATATTCGACCCGGGCTGAAAATTTCACACCCATCGTGAAAAACACCAGAAGATTGCACCCCAAAGCCACGTAACGGTCTTGGAGTAACGGATTTATCGGGTATATCATGTAGCAAAATCGCATCAATAGGCACCGTTTCCGTATTTGGTTCATAGCCGTGCAGGGTGAATGTCATCGCATAGCGAGCTTCCTTATCGACAATAGTACCAGTGCAATTCACTTCAGCCGGATTGCAATCTTTCGACCATTGATAGACCCAGTATTTACCTCGAACGCCCCTTTCAGTTACTGAGGCATTAAATTGCGAGTGCATTGGTAATTGAAGATCCAATCCCATCATAGTCCGTGGGAGACACCGGAAACCCGGAGTTGATAGCTTAGGGTATTCCAGCATGATCACGTCTTTTGGAATAGTGCCAATCTGTAGCCAAAAGCTTTTGACGCGATCTTCGCCTGACGAATGAACAAGTTTGGAGACATCTGCTCCGAGAAGTGGAGCGATGGCAAGCAGTTCATCCTCCCGTCTGGAGGAATTCCTAAGTAATAGCAATTGAGCAACTTTTTTAACGTTCAGCTCCATGCTTGTCACAAGTGGAATACTTCGAAACTCTCTTTGCATAAGAGTCTCAATGCAAGTAGACGGTCGCAAACGACAGGAGGCATCTATGCGCTTGACTTCATCGACAGATATATCACTTAGTTTTGCCAAATCACGTATTGTGTCATCATCATAAGCCACATCAGTCCCTGCTAGAAGGTCCTTGTAAAGGTCCGAAAGCTTTACCAGTCCAACATTCTCCTCTCCAGCAGAAAACAGTATGTAGATGTTTTTCGAAAGAATGGCTTCTTGTAATGTCCACAAGCGCCTCGACCAGGCGCACGTCATGATTCGAAACATGATTGAATATATAGTCTTTTGGTCTGTGCTGCGGTACATCCCTTCATCAAGTACAATGGTCATTGAAGCCTCAGAATAAATTTTTCTCATCTGAGTTATTGCTCTTCTTCTTGCCTGTGGATTCGCTGGTATGCACAAAGCGTCGATCCAAAGAAACCATGGTGTGCGAATAGAAACCGGATCTGATGAGATTTCTTGCATCGCAGCAAAGGCTAAGTTGGCGAGATATTGAACCTGACACTCCGGCAAACCTGTTTCTGTAGTTCCCATGAGTCCGTCAGACCAGACATGAGAAATGGCAACGAATTTCATCCCCGCCTGGTATTCGCTTACGGCGCCATATCTCAACAGGTCCCTTTGCTCGTCGGAGATACCAGGTGTCGAAAGGAATTGCAATACTCGCATATCTATCACCGGAAACGTATCGCCATTGATTGATGTAATGACTTGGTTGAGATCTGGCGCTGCATTGGCACAATTGCAGTCTGGCTGGCGATGTTTTGCCTGTGCAGTATCTGTGTCCATGTTATATGCTACACATTCGTCTTCAGAACATGCGTCGTGTATTTCGGATGGTCCATCTGTAGCAGGGAAACAGGAGGCATATTCAACCAGGTGTACACTTCCTGAGATTTTCCCCAGGGTTTTATATGTAGATGAACACCACCCTTGACTCAACAATCGACCTCTCCACTCCTCTTCCATGCCTGGTGTTCGACGAGTCATAAGCTGAGGTAGCCCGAAGCCCTCGTATAGCACAGGAGGCGCAATTGCCATCAGGTGCTCAAGTAAGAGCACAGATCCTCTAATTATTTCATCGATTGCGGATTCAGTGGTTCCGGGAAGTGACACAGCACGGGATCGACTAGCTACTGCCAACTCTCCTAGCTCCATCAAACCTTGTTCCGCTATCAAGCGTGTTTCGTTCCATAGTCCTTGCCATTGTGGAACCGGAATATTCATTCCAGCTAGACGCAACTCCCAGGACAGCTTTAGACCTCTGATAAGTCTCGTATTGAGTACTTTCCCGTTCGGAGTGTCCTTGAAATGTTTGTAGCCTCCAAAGGAATCCCACAACGCGGCTTCGATCACCCCAAAGAACAGCCAAGACTGTACCATCGGCAATGCCTCATCTGGGTCAGAAATGATCCAGTTGACAATAGAACTGGGCGGGGGGCAATCGCGTATCAAGAGGTAGTCCCCAAGGGGAACTACTGGGTATTTTCTGACCGAGTCATGGTTGCCACCAAACCATGGAATATCTCGCATTGCATCACCGTACTGATCTCGCTCTTGCGAGGTCAGGAAGAAGTCCATGATATGGTGGAACCAAAGAGAATGTGGCTAGTGTAATGTCTAGATACTAGTCTCGGGGCTATCACTGAAGTTGCAAAGAGATGTTTTGCGAAGCGACGAGTTTTGGCATCTCAAGTTGTTTTCATTGAAAATTCCGTCGATATGGAGCGTTGGTGGTCTTTATTAGCCAAGCCCCCCCTAGGCGAGGTTAATACGTCAGTGTACATTGCTTCGAATGATAGAGACTTCCAAAAGTGATATTTACAATATCTTACGATAATTACTGTCAGATTTGGAGGCATATCAAGAAAATGGGGCCAAACTATGCACCCAGGTTACACGACCGGGGATCGTGGTTTTGACCATAGTAATTTATCCCGGGATGACCAATGCGATTGTCGGTGCCAAATCACTCGGCAGGAGGCAACCAAACTGCGGCTGAAAAGGCGCTCCTGTGTGTCTTTTCAAGTCCCGATTGGTCAGACTGTTGCCTTCGCGCAGCTGGCAACCCGGAGCGAACTATGCGGGCCAAAAGTAAGCCCATGTTGAAAGCCATGGCAACATGTTGAATCTTTGCTAGCGACACCAAACCGAAAATTATGATAGATAATATTCAACTTTTAGTAGAATTACTTGAATGAATTACCAAATATATAGAGAAGAAGGAAGAATACGGGTAAACAAAGAAGGCAGCAAAATTAGTTCGTGGATGAGGGGAAGTAGGCGCAGGCTACGAATGCGCCCCGGGAGGCTTGGACCCCACCGACCGCTCCAAGGATTCCTCTCTCTCTCTCTCTCCTACTAATTTTGTGGGAAGTCATAATGTAAGCATCGAAAATTAAATTGTCCATGAAAATTTAGTTATTGAAGAAAATTATCAACGAATGTGTGCTCCATCTCGACTTCAAGTGTGCACTCAAGGCTAAAGATTCGTCATAGCTGCTCACTATATCGCGGAAGCCATAACAATAACCATAGTAATTAGGAATTATTACCCAGTCTTATCTATTTACCCTCAACAGATATTTGCTTCTGCTTCTTGATTTGCTTGACAACCTCAATATCAACCTTCAAGACATTAGCAACAGTGTCTGACGGGGTGAGCGCAAGCCACTGAGCCAAAGAGATATCTGCAACACGATCGCTCTTGTAGAGCTCGATCCAGACAAGCTTCTCGGTCTCGGAGGTGTTCTCGATGTAATGACCAGAGTTGTCAGGGAAGACAGCAGTGTCACCGGCAGTGAAGTCGAAGGTACGGGCGTTGGAAGAGCCGATAAAGACGGTAGCGCGTGCTTGGCCTTGGTGGAAGTAGAGCCATTCCTCAGCCTGGGACACATTAGATTTTATTTTTACTCAGTCTGTAGGTACGGGGTAGACTCACGTTAGGGTGCCAGTGAAGTTCACGAAGACCCTTAGGTTCGAGCTCAACGATGGCAGCAGCGATAGTTTGCGAAATGGGGAAGTTGCGAGAATCGATCTTGCGAAGAGTTCCACCGTGTCCGGGAACAGGCTCGGAGGGGTGCTTGTAAGTGTGGTAGACGTAGGAGCTGTTACCCTGGAGAGTACCCTCTGGAATCTTGGCTGCATCGGCACTGACGGTTCCGTTCAAAATGTAGGGGAACTTGGAGGGCACGTCGGCAAAGACATCAGGGCTGACGCCGAAGTTCTTGGCGAGGACGTCCTTGGGGGTGTGGGTGATCCAGTCGGTGACCATGAAGGTTGTTCTATGTGACATTAGTACATGAATTTGCGTCAGGAGAGGAAGCAGAGTCATACCCGATCTTCTCGAAGTCACCATCGTCGAAAGCGAGGAGGTACTCGTTCTCATCGTCTAGACCCTGGACATTGTGCGCAACGCCCTTGGGGAAGTACCAGATATCACCGGTCTCGAGGATATCGGTGGTGAAGGCACCATTCTCATCTACTCCAGTAAGTAGGAGAGAGCCATTGTAAACGAATCCCCACTCGGCCTAGCATGATACCATTAGTTAAGATGTAAGAATCAAACCATATTGCTCAAGCATACCGTTCTGTGCCAATGCAGTTCACGGATGGCTCCCTTCTTCAAGTGCTGTTGAGCACCAGCGATATCGTGACTCTGAGGGAGGTCTTGAATGACTTGCTCACGAGACCATCCTCCAGGGAAGAGCTTGGTCTGGGACTGAGAGAAGCTCCATTTGACGTTAGGCACGAATCCGTTGTCGGTGCTGGGGGTCCGTAGCTGATCCGGGTTCTTAGCATCGAGGTCTGGATCAGTACCACCTACACAACGTCTTCATTAGTATCAGGCGGTTGAATGAGTTCTCTTGAGTGACTTACCAAGCAAAGGCGCACCCTTGCTGCCGCTGATTGGTTGAGGGTCACTAGAGTCACGCTTGAGGTTGCTGGGAACCGCCAAAGCAGATGAAGACAGAAGCCCCAGCGCCAGGACGCTTTGGAAATACATTATGCGATCTAGGGATCTATTGAAAAGAATGAAATTTCGACAATAAAAATGCCAGATACTCAGCAAGTGTCCTTGGCATTCCTATTCTCGGCAGTTTATATACCCCTCTTGATTATCCCCCCTCCGCATTCTGATCACGACCTCGGGAAAATGCGCAGGTACAATGGCGAAATTTCCAATAATCATCACGATGTCAGCGCTGATCTCGAGCTGGGCAGCTGTGCAGACGGGCAAATATCCCGCGTTCTCAGCTACGAGTTTCCGAATGCTTGGCAAAATGATGCCATCACCAAATCCCGGTCCCCGGGCTCGCGCATGAGGCGGCAGCACACGGTCCCTGAATGATTCCCGAGTGCTTTAAAAAAGCCAAGAACATGTTCGCTGCATGTATAACAACATTCTTGGCATGTTGGCGAGATCGCCAAGGTCCGGCCAATCTCGCCCGAAATGGAGATTTATATCGTCGATCAAGGGTCTGACCAGGGACCCTGGCTTGACTGTCCGTCCACTCGTTGACAGAATGTCAGATTTAAAGTTTGTGGGCTGGTCGAACGGCCACTCTTCATGCTTGGCCAAACATATCTGGGGAGTTCTTGGCGACTGTAGATCGTCATCTGGACCTATTCGGTTGTACAAAATCCTTGACTAGCTTATTCTGGGGCCATCGCCAAGGACTTAGTAGAGGGGAAGAGTCGTGCTTGGACCTTTGTTGAGATGCTAAGCAACCCGATCACATCGGAGGCTTGGTGGCTTGGAAATAGTTTGGGTTCCAGCAGATCAGGCCTAGTACTTCGTTGTCGGAAATTTGAGGCAGGAGCAGCATAAACTCATGGATAGAAAGCGAGTCATGACAAGAAGAATATTCAAAGATGAAAGCCATAGTATGCATAGAGTGCTCGTGCAGGAACAGACCTTGTGATGGCCCTGTATATCAAGACCTCCGCCAGATTAGTCAATTGATCTCAGCTTGGTCATTTCCGACAAACTGTCTCCCATTTCCCGTCAACGTGGATCATCGTTGGCCAAGGAGCTGGTTCATCGCTAGTTCCTCCTTGGCAATGCATCTTTTCGCGTGTTCAGCAAGATTCATGCGGAACACGAGCTCATGTATACCGTCTTGGCCTATCCCAAAACATCTTGCCCTGATATTCGCCATCGCTGAGATTCATCTCGTCTTGAAGAAGTGAAGAAGCTCGCTCAATTAAAATATGGTCCCTGCTATTGCGTGATGATGAATCGATTCGCATGGAATGGCTCATGTGATGACAAGAGGAGGCGGGAAACATTTGGAATCAGCGTTCGAGTCGCTGGGATTTGATAGACTATATAAACCAGAGAATTCCCTCAAATTCACTCAAATGTGCTCACGCTAGATCTGTATATCCTACAGCATTCCTTATCTTGATCGAGATTATTCGCGATGAGGTATTCTGTTGTTAGCGTCGCGGCGTTGGTGTCCCTGACCCAGGCTCTGTCTTTGCCTCCTTTGATCCCTACGATTCCTGGAGTCACTGAGCCTTTGACTACCAACGCTCCTCCTCTTCCTATTCTTCAAATTCCCACTCCCCCTTTGGAAAGTCCTCCTTTCAATGGCAGTGATATCAAGCCAAAGAAGATTGGATACTTCTGGACTGGATCTGGTGATAAGTGGCACAAGGGTATAGTCTTTTGGAAGAATATTGTTGGTGCATTCATTGACTTGATACAGATTTCCTTGCCACATACAGTCTTGATGATGTGAGTCTTTTGTGCTACTTGGGATATAGATCAAT